>PVHP010038899.1:0-16641 GCA_004024765.1 Zapus hudsonius | reverse complement strand
TGTGACAGTCAGGTATGTGTAGGGACCACTCCTCCCCTTCCAGCTCCTCCCTTTGAATGGGAGGTGTCTAGTTAGAGCTACAACCTAGGTGCTAAAACTGATTGGTCAGATATGAACCAATCAGCTGTCCCTCTAACTCACCTGGGGAGGACTTAAAACTAGCTTCCCTGGAGGAATTAAGCCTCTTTTCCCACATGGCAATGGAGTAGAAGGACTGCTGACCCAGGCCTCAGTGAGGTAAGGCCTGTACCCCTACCCCGCTTGGGTAGGGGGCAGGCTCCAGACCTTTCTCTCACTAACTTCTCTTTTTCACAAAGGGAGCTTTTCTGTTATCTTTTCTTGGGCTGTTTATCTAACTAAATAGTAAAAGCTCTGTGAACTCTCTGACACGTGTTTTCCCCACACTGGTGGCAAGAAAACTTTATGACTTCCCACATCCAATTTCCCCATCCAACTCCCCTTTTCCTGATCTACTAAATTAGAATAAATGTGTGATTAAAATTTAATTCTGTCCCTGTGTACAATTCTTTGGCATTAGAGGACAAGAACTTGGAGTAGGAGGAGGGGGAAGGGAGGATTCCAAAACTCTCCCCCCCCAGCAACCCGTATCAAAATCACCCAACAAATCATAAAACATACAGAAAGGTGCATAAATTCACCAAAAAGTTTAGAAAAGAAATAGTACACATGTTGAAGAAATTTCCCTTCCCCCTCCCCCTCTCCCTGACCTCAGATCAGGGAGGGGGAGAGGTAAACTCACCAGCCCGGTTTGGAGCACTTCCTAGCCTGCAGTCCAGACATAAGGGTCGAAGCCCTGGGAGCAAGGATTTTAAGGATTTCCTTGGGGGGGGGGTGGCAAACCTTGGCCTGGGAATGTCACGTGAAAATGAGGTCATCTGTCTGAGGCCACATTCCTATCTATTTGTGGGAGGGTCTTTTCTCCTAATCCTTCTCTAAAGGTGGAAGTGAGTTCACTATGAGAAAGTATTTATATTTTTGCTTCATATTTTAAACATAATCTCATATAAGCTTTAGTGGTGCTACATGTTGAACCCAGAGCCTCTAACATATCAGAGAAGCACTGTGCTACTGAGCTACAGTCCCAGGTCCAAATTTGGCAATATGAAAATTCTATTAGATTTTTTAAAAAAGTGCTATTGACTGAAAATATTTGGTCATTGGATTTTCTCTTCATGCTAAAAAATCGTATTGTTAAGTCCAGATTCAGGCAACACCTTGGTCCCCTCCCCCAGCGGCCTCAAGGGAAGTTTTTAACATTGAAACCAAAGCCTACCAATAAATAGGAGATAGAGTCCCCCCACCTGCTGTGCCTGTGTTTGACAGAAAAAGAACATCCCTCCCCCATTCCGGGCCACCGGGATCCTTCCCCCAGCCTGGCATTCCCTAAAAGCTCTGGTCTGATTCTGCCAGGTGCTCCTTTCTCTACCTTTGGTGAAAGTAGCTGGGCAGCTCTCTTTTCCTATATTAAAGTCTTTCCTTTCAGAGTGGTCTTGCGTGCTGGTCATTTTCATTCTAACACTTATCAGATCTAAACTTAAGATAATAATATAAATTCATCAGAGTTATCTTCTCACTTTGAATTCAGTCACTTATTTCTAGATTGTCTGTGTCCTACTAGATTTTGGTCCAATAAAATTTTATACATACATACATATGTATATATATATTGTTGTTAAGTAATTTTATTATAAACTCAGATATATAAAATTATATTTTATATATATTCCAAGTCTAAATTGAAATATATATGATATGATATGAAATATATATTATACTGTTAGCATCCAGTTCCATATGGTTGATGTATGGATCCCATTAAATTTTCCACTTTTCTAAATGTCTTTATATATGTTCTGTCATGCTGAATTTGTATGAAGACCTAATATTTAAATACATTACAAAATTTGTTCACAGAAAAGAATGAGAAATAAAATTTCTGATGCATTGAGGTATAGTAGTTAAGTTTGATTAAAATTACCAAAGCACTTCAAATGCCTGCCTTATAGGTCTTCACATTGAGGACTGTGCACCTCTGAGCTTCAAAGACCATTTGTGATGAAAGGATTCTGGATTTCTGTAAAACTAATGCTTTCTATCAAAGCACACAACATTTGCATTTTGTAAAATAGCTTAAGGGGCAATTTGGGTCAAAAAATTTCTAGAGAAGATTGAGCTCATAAGCTTTTTCAAGTATAGTTTCAAGTGATACCATTGAGACATCAACACTGGAACCCTTGGTGTCCCTGGACCAAATGTTTTCAAAGTAAACAGCATCCCTCCGGTGAGTATCAGAAAAAATGCTCTTCTTTTTTAGATTTACCTTATCTTTGGGGATATTTACCAGAAATAGTTTTCCCTGGCCAAATACTAGCATTTTAATTCAGTCTTACAAGATTTTAGCCCAATAAAGGCAAAATTATCAGAAATGTTTAACTTATTAAAATTTGAGTTATGCTTTCATTCATATAACTCTACTTTGGCAATTTGTTATGCAGCCACAGGAGGCCGGCTTCCATATTAAAACAAGTGTTCTAGAGGATTGATGCTATCCTCCAGAAAATCCATCCACTTTTGAAAAAGTTCCAAAGGAGGAAAAATGTGAAGAATGTTTGCAATGATAGTATTGAAGGCTTTGTAATCTGTAATTCAGATTTAAAGGGCTGGTGAGGGATTTCTCTTTTCTTTTATTGCATGTGTATATGTAGTATGCATACACATGTGTGTGCATTTTCATATGTAAGTGGGTGCATGTATGTGAACAGGCCAGAATTCAACATCAGGTATGTATCCTGCTTGATCACTCCCCAGTTTACTCTTTGAGCCAGAGTCGGTGATCTAGAACTCATTAATTTGGTTAGACTTGCTAGCCAATGGGGAGCCAGAGTTTCTTTGTCTCTACTTCCCCAGTACAAGGATTATAGGCACACACCACCATGCTTAGTGTCTATGTGGATTCTAGGGTTCAGAACTCAGTTCCTCATGTTTGTGCAGCAAGTGTGTTACCCACTAAGTCATCTCCTCAGCTCAAGATTTCTCTCTTCTAGATTAATTTTGTAGTGTTGGAAATGGAGCCAGGGCCTTGCTCATACTAAGCAAGTGTCTATGACTAGGCTGCAATGAGTCTTTCTCCTATAGATTTTTTAATATCTATTTACATGTAAGGAGGGAGGGAGAGAGAAAGATAGTCAGTCCCAAGGCCTCTTTGTACTAACAATAATCCAAATGCATTTGCCACTTAGCACATTTGGCTTTATGTGGGTACTGGGAAATTGAACTTACCTGTGAAGTTAGGCTTTACAAACAAGCACCTTTAACTGCTGAGCCATCTCTCCAGCCCTCTCTAGGAGATTTTTAATGAGATTAGAATTATGCAATATTTTGGATTAAGTATAACATTCTGAATAAAATTCTCATTCTTAGAACTTTAACAAGTAATCAGGATTCAGTCAAGTAATATTAATGCTATTTTATAAGAAAGTGTCATTAACTACTGAACCATCTCGCCAGCCCATTAATGCTGTTTTAAAAGGATTTAATAAGTCATACTTTTGCATTCTTACATGCTCACTAATTTAGAGTACTGTCTCTTTTCATTTAATGTTACACTTGGCTTCACAGAAAATATAATTTAACCTGTCCTTGTATTTGGAAAGATAAGATGGACCGATAAAGTAATTTTATTACAAGTAATGAAAAAGAAGAAAATGCTCACAGTAGAACTTTATATAAATTAAAATAACAGGTATGTTAAAATTAAATAGATTCTAGTGAACTGCTTTAATCTTTTTCAATTTTATAGGTCACTATGAGCCACTAAGGAAATTGATACCACAAGGTCCATATAGTGATAATGTAGATATTAGCTTCCAGTGAGGATGAACAAGATGAAAAAGATAAACATCCACATTGTTTTGTTTATATTTTTTTAATTAACAAGAAAAAAAGGTAGGCAATGCAAAGGGAAAAAGGTAAAAACTACTCCAAACAGGTACATCCCAATAAAGAAAATTCAAATGGCCAGTATTATATGAAAAGCTAATCATTCTTGTTGGTAAATAGGAAAGTAGAAAAGACTATTAAAGATAAAACATCTGGGGCTGGAGAGATGGCTTAGTGGTTGAGGTGTTTGCCTGCAAAGCAGAGGGACCCAACTTTGATTCCCCAGTACCCACATAAAGCCAGATGTTCATCAAGTTGGCCCATGTAGTATCTGGAGTTGGTTTGCAGTAGCTAGAAGCTCTGGTATTCCCATTCTCTCTCTCTCTCTCTCTCTCTCTCTCTCTCTCTCTCTCTCTCTCTCTCTCTCTGTCTCTTTCAAATAAACAAATAAAGTTATATAAAAAAGAAAAAAACATCTGGGCTGGGGGGGTGTATCTCAATGGTAGAATACTTGCCTAGCATGTGCAAGTTCCTGGTTTCCATCTTGAGCAATGCAGATAAATAAAATAAAAATAAATTTAGAAGAGTGAAACATCTGATAATACACATAAATAAGAATGACATGATATATACATAAATGTATACACAGATATAGTCAATATCAAGTTTGAACACAGATATAGAGCAGTGAGTATTGCCATGCACTACAGTAAAGCTGAAAATGTGTACAGCCTACTACCCAGCAGTTCAATCTCTGGGTGTCTTTTTTCCAACGCATTGTCTCACTGTAACCCAGGCTGATCCAGAACTCACTCTGTAGCCTGGGCTGGCCTTGAGCTAGAAGCAAATCTGCTACCTCTGCCTCCCCCCCCTGAGTGCAGTGATTAAAGGTGTGTGCCACCATGTCCAGGGTTTGCATGTAGTTATCTCACAGACATGCTTCCTTACATTCACTAGGAAACATGCCACAGTATGTTTCCAGTAGCATTATTAGATAATCCTAACAGGAGCAACTCAATAGTAAAACTAATAAAACAAATGGTGATAGCTCCCCCTCATAGTGTAGTATATACCTCAAGACAATGAATTAATTATGTCTCCACACAATAACCTAGATAAATATTAAACACAGACAAAAAGACTGAGCTAAAACAATTAGTCTATATATAATATGATCTGGTAGATTCATATTTTACAATTGAGCCATGTTCAGTAATTACTATTCAGTATGAAAGTCAGGATAGACATCACAGGCAGAAGTGTGTTGGGTATTATTATCAGGAGGAATTACAGGGAGCAGATGCCATTCTTTGTCTTGACATAATTTTAGCTTATTAAAATACATATTTATGCATTATGACAGTTGTATACTACATCATATAATATGTAAATACACATCTTACTGGTATTTCAGAAATGTTTGTCATAAAAAACCTTTTGGCGGGAGCTAATCAGCACAGTACAGGAGAGCAAAGTATCAACAAACAGGATCAAGGTTTATCCTGGGATTAAAGTCATGTTGGGATTAAAGGCATGTGACACCACACCCAGGCTAGGATTAAAGGTGTGTGCTGCCACACCTGGCTTTATTCCATATTCTAAAATTTAGCTTAAGACTGGGGCCCAACATCTCCTGTTTTTGTTTGTATGCAGAAGAGTTCACCCCATACTTGCTGTAAAAGCAGGGGAGTAGCAAAGCTCCAGCCTGGGAGCGTACTTGATAGTGTGACATGAGGTCACTGTGTGAGGCCATGCTCTCTCTACCTGTGGGAAGGGTCTTTCTCCTAATCCCTGTCATTTCCCCCCTCTCGTGAGGACACCTCAACTGCTGTTGGGTGACTTGGGATGCTGGAAGTCTGTCTTCAAGGCAGTTGGGGTATCTCTCAGAGAGGGGAATCCCTATCCTCTTGGCCTGAAAGACCTGTCAGTCACATCCATAAATTGATGGGTCTAGCATTGTGAGGTAGGAAGTGGGTTGATCCCTCCAGAAGCAGCAAGTGTTCCATTCTGTCAGGGTGCTCCAACAGTCCAGTGTAGATGGTGCTGGATTGTTGTACAATCATCTGGCTGTAGACAGCCATGAGAAACTTGAGATCCATTCCCATAACTGTTCTCCGAATGGCACCGTAGCTTCTGACATGGTTTGAATCTGTTTATGTAAAGCAGAGGAGACATTATCAGGTATGTATCTACAGCATTTTCCATCCTGGGTATAGACTGGCAGAATGAAACCAACAACCGTGAATAAGGGTAGAAAGTGAGCCATGCTTTTGATACGGGTTGCTGATAATTAATATTTGTAAGCAACACGGGGGGAGAGTTTTGGAATCCTCTCTTCTCCCTCCTACTCTGAGTTCTTGTCCTCTAATGCCAAAGAATTGTACACAGGGACAGAATTAATTTTTTAAAATTTTTATTTATTTATTCATTTTTAAGCAGACACAGAGAGAGAGAGAGAGAGAGAGAGAGAGAGAGAGAGAGAGAGAGAGAGAGAGAGAGAGAGAGAGCACCAGGGCCACCACCTTGTGGGTCTGGCCTACGTGGGTCCTGGGGAACCGAACCGGGGGCCTTAGGCATGGAGGCAAGTGCCCCAACCCCTGAGCCATCTCTCCAGCCCCAGAATTAAATTTTAATTACACATTTATTCTAATTTAGTAAATTAGCAAAAAGGGGAGTTGGATGGGGAAATTTCCCAGTCACCATGTGGAAAGTTACAGAGTTCTCCCGCTACCAGTGTGGGGAGAATTCGTTTCAGAGAGTTTAAATAAGCAGCCAAAGAAAAGATAACAGAAAGCTCCCATTATGAGAAGGAGAGGTTCATGAGAGAAAAAGCCTGGAGCCTGCCCCCCTACCCCAGCTGATAGTACAGGTCTTGCCTCACTGAGGCCTGGGTCAGCAGTCCTTCTACTCCATTGCCATGTGGGGGAAGAGGGGGCTACTTCCTCTAGGGAAGCTAGTTTTAAGTCCTCCCCAGGTGAGTCAGAGAGACAGCTGATTGGTTTATATTTGACCAATCAGTTTTAGCACCTAGGTTGTAGCTCTAACTAGACACCTCCCATTCAAGGGGAGGGGCTGGAAGGGGAGGGGTGGTCCCTGCAGACATCTCACCTTCACACTTTATGACAATAGAAGAGCAGTTTGTTGAGTCTCCTGTCCCTGACTCTATTTGTTCCCCAAGTGTTTAAGATCAAGCAGGCAGCCAAATATAAAATGTAATTTGGAAAGTCACTGATGGCTCTCCAAGGAGGATTTTTGGGACTCGAGAGGATGATCCCTTCACCTCTTGTGGCCCTGTGACCTGTGATTAGAGGCCAAAATATTAACCTATTTGCCCTGTGATGCCAATTGTCTTTGGCTACTACATCGATAGTTAAGACACTTAGGAAGCAAGTTACGTCATTCTGGAGTTGGTGGCATCTGAAAAGCATCTTGAGATCTTCAACTGGTTCACAGGTACAGTAGTTAGTCTCTGGATCTGGCTCCTGTGGAGTAGAGGCTGAAATAATTTTCCTCAGATGTCTGAGCTTGTACCCTGGAGTAGGGAATACATCTTAAAGAATTAGTTTATTTAGAGGCAATTGACTTGAAGTACCCAACATAAGACAATTGTTAAAATAACATCTTAGATAGAGAATCTGTGATTACCCGCAATAAAGCAGAGTCTGGACATTGTTGAATTAGAATAGCCGAGTTCTAATATCAATCTCTTTTTGAAAGAGAAAACATGTTAGTTTAACATTAGGCATTAATTAACCTGATATATAGTAAAGATCCTTATAAACATAAGACAATTTTATGTTTTATCCATGACAGAAATTATAAAAACTTAATTAAGTTATCCCAACATTTTTCCTAACAGGAGGATAAGAAGCCACAATGGCTGAAATTAACACTTTAAGTTAAACCTGACTTGTGGTGGTCATTTCTTTTCTAAAGCTTGCTGTGACCAGTCTTTTTGGCAAAATACAAAATTAATTTTTTATTAAAAAGAGATCAAGCAAATACCTTTAGTAATTACTATATATAGTACAGAAATTTATAATTGGAGCCTTTACCAAAATTTAGGAATAGATTCTTTTCTTCCTAAGAATACCAAATGAGTATAACCATTGATCAGTAACTCTAACCATTGAACAGCCTGATCAACAGACTTATAAGTAAAACACTTTTTAGGGGCATTTTCTCCCTTTTTTTTATTTATAAGCAACCAGAAAACATATAACATTTACAGTAGTCAATGTCTCTAACCATTGAGCATTTATGAGAAATTGTGTCAAGTTGACTTAACTGTTTATCAAACTATAAAATAAGTAATAAGAATTAGACATCCTTTTTAATAGGAAATATTAGACATTTTTATGTAATGTCTCAGTGAATGTAATTTTAAGAAAATTGACAACCCATATCTTTAATATTATGTATATATTTAAAGGTATATGCAAAACATAATGGTTCCTGTTACAACTTTTTTAATATCTTTATCATATCTGGAAAAATTGTTACCCCCCAAATCCCCAATACCTCTGACAGATCACTCTTGGTAGAATTTTTTTAAATTGATTGAGGTTAACCCGAGAAAACAAAAGTCTGTATCATAGTTAAAATCAGAACATTGTACAATCAGAAAAGTGCCTTTGAATAACACAGAAGAGGGAATCTTTTTATTAGTCCAGTAAGCATATCTGCCATCCTCCTGCCTCAGCTCTGTAAAATTATCACATGTATTACAAAGCTTAACTCACTTTGAATGCATATTTTATAGAGAAAAATCACTTTAAAAATTGACCAGAAACCAAATCAATCACAAATTGACCAGAAAACAAATCGATTGAATTTAGTGTGCAGGGCCTTCCTTTAAAGCCCCATGGTGTCTCAACCATCTCATCTTGGGAAAGGGCCTCATGGCCATATCGGATTCCTCAGTCCATAGGCAAAAAGGCAAAGACCATAACCAAAATGAGAGACAAAAACCCAAAATCATCCTGACAAGGTGGAAAAACCTTTGTTTTAGACTGGATGAAAAGCATCAATTCTCCCACTAAATAATGTAACTCATTATGGACAATAAAAAAATAAATAAAAAGAAAAGCATTAATTCTGTGGCATATATAGTTATAGAAATAGCAGAACATTTTATAACCCAAAATGGAGATTTCCCTGCACCAAATCCATAAGTATCAGAGATATTGTATGTGCCATGACGCTTAACTCACTTTCACATCTGTATAAATTGATGTTATACAGAGGAAAAGCCTTATAAGTTAATTTAAGTCTATTGAATTAAACTTAAGTCAACTGAAGTATACCTAAATATTTATATATGACCTCTGTTGCTAGGATCCTAAGAATGCAGGCCTCATTAACATTTTTATATAAAAATGTGGGCCAGCTCTAGGGTTGTGATCTTTTTCCCAGACCTCCAAGCCCAATCTTTGACAAAGCACAGGACCCTGAGCGCTGGTTCCTGTGACTCTCCTGTTGCATTATCCTTGGCCAAAGGATCTCAGTCACCTAGATTTCAATTGGCACCCAATCAGCAGGGGACTTCTCTGGGGTCCCAGACGGACAAATGAACAAGGATAGAACTCGGAAAAGCAGATTTGAAAGAGGAAAAGAGTGGAGAGGAGAAGCATTGCAGAGCGCTTAGTGGGGGACTTCCAAGGTTCGTAGGCCTTGGCAGTATCGGCTACCCACCAGTGGTGGGGAAAAAGAAGAGGGAATAGAGAACACAGAGGGGGTCTCTTACCAGTCTTCATGTCTGTGTTCAGGCTGCCAGATGTTGGGTAAAACCCGGACCCAAGTCTAGCCTACCAGCAGGAGACGGGCTCCATAGCCAGAGCAGACACACATGGCTGGGAGACATGTCAAGGCAAATCTCAAATCACTCCAGCCCCCAAAATCCTTTTATAACCTGAGGCTGCATTGTTCAGCCTATTTCTCTCAAGCAATAAGATTCAACCTTTTGGCGGGAGCCAATTGGCAGAGTACTGCAGAGCAAAGTATCAACAAACAGGATAAGGCTTATCCTAGGATTAAAGGCATGTTGGGATTAAAGGAATGTGCCACCACACCTGTGCTAGGATTAAAGGTGTGTGCTGCCACACCTGGCTTTATTCCATATTCTAAAACTTAGCTTAAGGCTGGGGCCCAACAGAAGGGTTTATTCTGGCAGACAGATTGAGGGTACAGTCCATCATGGTGGGAAGGTGTGGTGGCAAGTGCTTTAGGTAGCTGCTCATATGGCATCTGCAATTGGGAAGCAGAGAGTGATGAAAGCTAGTGACCAGCTCAATTTCTCCTTCCTATTCAGTTCTGGACTCTCACCCATGGAATGGTGCTGCCCACTTTCAGAGTGGGTTTTCTCCCCTCAATTAAACCTCTCTGGACACACTCTCCCAGACTAGCCCTGAGATTTATCTCTAGATAGTTCTAAATCCGGTCAAGTTGGCAATTAAAATGGGCCATCACATTAGAACTGAGCTATGGCGCTCTCATAATTTAACAGAGGTGAGCCGAAAGAAAACAACTGAAGAATAAAGGAGTTTCACTTCATTTATTCAGAGTTATCAACAGAAAGGATGATTGGAAAATGCTCCAGTTCAAGATGAAAGGCAAGGGAAAGTGACTGAGGGGAGCCCAAGGGTAGAAATGGTCCAAGAAGCCCCTAACATCTGGGAGGACATTTCTACGCTAATGGATTTCTTTCTAAGATTTGAATTCTATTGTCAAGCTTATCTGAAAATTGCTTGACTTTTTTTCTAGTTCTTTTATGTTTTTTCCCTCGTCACCTCTAAGACGTTTCTATTAATTTTCTTAAACTACTCACCAAGCACTTATAACATTTGTTATTCAGAGGGATATAAAAGAAATCAAATTCAATCATTTTGAAAGCCTCTGACTAAGTATTGGAGCCTACGGGGTAAACACAGAACTCAAACTTAAGAACTTTTGACCTTCTTCTCTCTGATGTATGTTGAAAGCAATTACATGAATTTGTATTTCTGTCCTGGAAAATGGGGAAAACAAAAACTTTTGGCCAAAATGAAATTTTCTACAAAAAGCTTACTGTGCCATTTTTTGAAAATTTCTTACTACTGCAATTTATAATCTTTGATGTGATAAGAGATATTTTTCACCAAAGGTCATGACTTAAAAAGTGTAAAACTTGAATCCTGAACAAGGAAATAGCTCCTTAAACCAATTGTACTTGTGCTTCTACAAATTACAATTAATCAATATTTACTATGACTATCGTGGTAGACTGAATGAAAATTCCCTGAGGTAAAGGAGACATTACAACTAGGTAAGAATGGGCAGTCAAGAAGCTTAGAAAAGATTTTAATTATCACAAAGACTATAAATAGCAGATGATGACTGAGATAAAAGCATTCTTATATCTATTGAAATACCTTGCTATAATGTGGTTTAAGTACATTTTGAAAACATGCTCAGATAAATTTAGATAGCAATTTCAAATCTTTTCAGAAAGCTACCTCTACTATCCACACGAAGTGTGTGAATCAGCTATGGTTGCTAAGAAATGAGAATTTGAAATTAGTTCTACCCTCAAAGGGTAAGGTTAGGAGGAAATAATCACTTTGTCCTAATTGGAAAAAAAAAAGGTATGCAGTTTAATTTGAGACAGTTTAAAATGTCACTATTTGTTTTAGGATTTGTTTGTATGTTACTGGAAATCATTTAGAAATATGTCTGCTAATTCCTTGCAAAGCACATTGCACCAAGGGAATGTTAATTAAGTCTCTTAACTAAGTCTGTTCCTTAAATATATGCAGACAATTTTTTCTATAAATATACAGAAACTTTCAAAATTTTATTCACATAGTTGTTATAACTGTCTCATCCTGTGGCCATCACTGCTACATCTATTTAACAATGTCCCAAACTTTTCCATGTCTAAGTTTTGAATTCTGAAGTCTTTGTCCACAGGCTCCCAGGTTATGAGTCTATCATTCCCTTGCTGCTATGACAACTTGATGGAAGGGGCACAAGGGAATTAACACATTTTAACCCTTAGATTTCTGCCTTAAGCATTTGGGAAGGTTGTGGACAGCAACAATTAAATTAGCAAATATTGCAAGAGAAGCAGATTGAAGAAGCCAATGTGATGAATTCAAGTTTCTACACAATTACTTTAATATGCCTGTGAGACAACTGATGAATCTAGAATACAGGAGAAAGAAACAGTTTTAACTGATGCATCAGTGATAATGAAGCCTTGGCAGTTGTTGAAATCAGAGAGAAAGAGAATTGGAGCTAAGAAGAGAGCCTCAAGGCCAGTTTTTGAAGGATGCTAACATTTAAGAGTTGGTTCAAATGAAAAGAGAGACATAGAATATATATACCAAATAAAGTATTTTACAAAAGAGGAGAATTGTTTTAAAGGTAGGTGGTGAGATGTCAGAAGTCTGAAGATTATCCATTGGATTTAGCAACATGGAGCTCACCAATGAACTTAGTAAAAGAACTTTTGATCCTTTGGAAGGAGTTCAATCATATTGTGAAGTGAAAGAGAAAAGTGAAGAAATGCACGTGTAATGAGCTTTCATTTCTGAGATTTGAGTAAAAAGTGAGAGTTTGATGCAAAACATTGATGAGTGAATGATTTTCAATTGGGTAGGGCTTAAGTAAGTACAAATGCTAATGGAGAGAGGCCTGAGAGACAGCAAAAGGAGCTTAGAAGAGAAGAAACACTTTGTGATCAAAAATTTGGTCTGTAGACTTTGCAATAGGCAGCCAACAAAATTACTGTCCAATATTTTTTATTTCCTTTTAGAAACTAAAGAGAAATATAAGAACTGTAGGGATGATTCAGCTAACTTCAGGTTAAAGTGCTTGCCTGAAAAGCCTAATGACCCTGGTTCCATTCCCAAGTACCCACCTAAAGCCAGATGCACAAAGTGGTGCATGCTTTTGGAGTTCTTTGCAGTAGCTAGAGGCCCTGGTGTGCTCATTCTCTCTCTCTGTCTGCCTCCTCTCTGTCTCCCTCTGCTTGCAAATAAAGAAATGAATAAATATTACCAAAGAGAAATATGATCTGGTAAGATGATGACAGAGATAGATGCTTTGAGGTGTGGAATGATCAGGACTTAGGCTTCATGCATGTGTATAGAGGTGAGAGGACACTCTTTGGTGCGGATTTTCAGAAATGTTATTCACCATTTTTTTTCTTTCTAAAATATTTTTATTATTTATTTGCAAGCAGAAGACAGGGGAAAAGAGAGAGAGAGAGAGAGAGAGAGAGAGAGAGAGAGAGAGAGAGAGAGAGAGAGAGAGAGAGAGAGAAAGAGAGAGGCTAGCCTCTACAAACCAACTCCAGATGTACACATGACTTTGTCCATCTGGCTTTAAGTGGGTAATGGCGAATTGAACCCAGGTTGTTAGGCTTTTGCAGGGAAATACCTTAACCACTGAGCAGTCTCTCCATCCCCATTTTTTCTCTCTTTAGACACTGCTGCTCATTGGCCTGGAGCTCGACATGTAGGCTATTCTGGTTGGGCAGTGAGTCCCAGGGATCTGCCTATCTCTGCTTCCCCTGTGTGGAAATTATGTGTGTCCAGGTTTAAAAAAAAAAATTGGGTTCTGGTGATCAAACTCAGGTTCTCCGCCAGTATGCTATTTCTATAATAAATTGCAGTTTCAGATTATAAGACATTACTATCTACATGGTCAAGGAATTGTCTTGATATAGGAAAAAATACATTTACAGGAACTGACTGTATCACTTCCTATAAAAATATAAATTTTCTTTTTAAAAATATTATTTATTTCAGAGAGAAAGAGGCAGACAGAAAGTATAGACATGTATGCCAGGGTCTCCTGTCACACTGCAAATAAATTATAGTTCATGTGTGTTGTGGTCAGCTTTCTAGTTGCTGTGCAGAAAGAACCCAAACAAAAGTGGCTTGTGGAGGAATGGATTTATTGGGTTTACGGACTCGAGGGGAGACTCCATCCTTGCAGGGAAAATGATGGCATGAGCAGAGGGGTGGACATCACCTCTGCCACAACACTGGAAACAGCAGCAGGAAGGTGTGCCAAATACTGGCAAGGGGAAGCTGGCTTATAATCCCCATAAGCCGTCCCCAACAACACAGCTCCATCAAGGTTGTAAAATCCAAACTGCCATCAGCTGAGGATCAATTACCCAGAATACATTCATTAGTTTGTGGGGGACACCTGGATCAAACCATGACAGTCCACCCCTGGCCCCCACAAACTAATAATGATACATGATGTAAATACAATGTGTTCAGCTCAGCTCTTAAGTCCCCAAAGCTTTCAACTGAGCCATAATACCAAAAATAAACCCATAATGGCACAGAACATTCACAATGCAAAACATGAGGCACAGCAAAAACAGATTGACCAATACAAGATTTTAAACAAACAGGGCACCATCAATCTCTAACTCCAAGCTCAATGATTCTAACCAATAACACAAGTCTCTTGGAGATTCAATTCTGCCCCTCCAGCTTGGCTACTCACAGTCCGGGAAAACGTCATCCAGTACTGGCAGCTCACCTTGGCACCCATCCATAGTCCTGGAATTCACTGGGTCTCCATTGCAACACACAGTTTATCCTCATGGCTCCACGGGCTCTATGCAGGCAACCTTGCACACCTGCTTCACATGCTGATGGCCATTTTTCAACAACAAAACTGTGTTGCAAATCCAATGACCCTCTCTTTCTAACCAATCTCCATTCCACAGAACCAGGTGGGCTACCAACTTGTTAATCCAGGGGGGATCAAAGCATTCAGGCCCTTTACTTCAAAGAGTCTGCATTCTTCCTGTTGTTCCAATGCAGACCAGCTGGCTGAATCAAAATGGTTGTAATCTCTCAAACAATTGCAGGTATACGGCAGCAGTTTCGACCCAAAGATCTTTCTTTCTGTGCCATCTCAATCTGCTCACACCAGTCCATCTTTACGTCAAGCAACCAAGCACAAGTTCCCAGGACACAGGCAGGCAGAACGCAGCAAACCTCTCACACAAACTGCTTCTGGGACAGTCCTGACCAAGTTCTTTCTCACCCTCGTAAGGCAAACCTCACAGTCCATAGTTCTTACTTCATTCAGGTCTTTTAATTCTGACCAGAATGGTTCATCAAGCTGTACTCACAGCACTGTAAGGCGTCTCTCATGCTGAGATTTCAAATCCTTCCACATTCCTCCTATAGATCACTTCCAGAAGACCAAAGCCATAAGATGAGGGTTCTAGCAGCAACAGATGACCCCACATTCTGGTACCAAAACTGTTGTTGTCATCTTTGTAGTTGCTGTGCAGAAAGAACCCAAGCAAAAGCGGCTTGTGGAGGAATGGGTTTATTTGGCTTATGGACCTGAGGGGAGACTCCATATTGGCAGGGAAAACGATGAGCAGAGGGGTGGACATCACCTCTGCCACAGCACTGGAAATAGCAGCAGGAAGGTGTGCCAAATACTGGCAAGGGGAAGCTGGTTTATAATCCCCATAAGCCCATCCCCAACAACACAGCTCCATCGAGGTTGTAAAATGCAAACTGCCATCAGCTGAGGATCAATTACCCAGAACACATTCATTTGTTTGTGGGGGACACCTGGATCAAACCATGACAATGTGCCACTTTGCACATCTGGCTTTACTTGTGCAATGGGGAATTGAACCCAGGCCATCAGTTTTTCAAGCTTTGCAAGTAAGTACCTTTAACTGGTGAACCATCTCTCCAGCCCCAAATCTAAATTTTTCTTATTTTACCAGTCTCTGCATTGTACATCTCTGTAGTGAACGTTCCTGTGAGGTAAGGGGGCGGGGCGGCCTGGGCCCTGCAGGGCCCGGGTCCTGTCACTCCCACCTACAGAACGCCCCGTGGTCCTCTCCTTTGTTTAGAGCCTGCTGACCAAGCCTGTAAGATGGCACTGGTTTATGCTCACCACCCCCACGGAGGAGAGTGTCCAGTGGAAAAACAACTCCTTGGATGGAAATGGCTTAATGCCTGGCATGCTTCCGTGTATGTGGACCAATTATGAATGTATACGTGTGTTATGCTGATAGGTTGTAGTATGACTTAAAAATTCCTGCACATCCTGAGGCGGGAGGAGAGAAGAAGAGGGGAAGAAAGAAGAAAAAATGTAGCTCACAAGGTTTCCTGAATAAACTGTTGTAGAGAAGAACTCGTGGTCATGTCCTTTCTTGCTGGTCAAGCTTTGGACGCGACACATCTCAACAAGGTTTAACTTTACTCTTCACACATCTCTTTAAGAGTATTTGAGTAGAGTTTAAAGTAACCATGGCTACTGAACTATAACTATTTCCATGTGTGAAGGCAGAGCTGAACATGCTTGAAGTGTTACACATACCGCTACATCATAAGACTGTTTAACAAATTGGACTTGTCTTTACTGTTTGCTTCAAATGGCTTTTGTCATTATGTGAAAGTAATACAGGTTGCTAATAATTATTATTTGTAAGCAACGCGTGGGGAGAGAGAGAGTTTTGGAATCCTCCCTTCCCCCTCCTCCTACTCCGAATTCGTGTCCTTTAATGCCAAAGAATTGTACACAGGGACAGAATTAAATTTTAATTACACATTTATTCTAATTTAGTAGATCAGGAAAAGGGGAGTTGGATGGGGAAATTGGATGTGGGAAGTCAAAGTTTTCTCACCACCAGTGTGGGGAGAACACGTTGTTAGAGAGTTCTCAGAGCTTTTACTATTTAGTTAGATAAGCAGTCCAAGA
>PVHP010038898.1:0-16648 GCA_004024765.1 Zapus hudsonius | reverse complement strand
AACAGCACACCCAGTAGCCATAGATTGTTACTAGAAAAACTTCAGTGCCAGAGATGGGATACCTTCCAGTGAGTTGTTGGTCAGGGAAGTTCCTGAGGCCCTCAAAACATTAGAGGCCATTGCCAAGGCTCTTTGTTGCCCACCAGAATGAGATGGTAAGACCCTATTGCTGAAGACCACATATGCTTGGGCTGCAGGTCACTGAGAAATCAAGCTGGAGCTGAGCTGGAAACCTCCTCCCTGTTAACCAGCTGACAGAAAGCTGGAAAAAGCTATGGCTGCCTGCAGCCCTATGGGAGAGAGAAGTCATCAACGGTGGTGAACAGCAGTGGACCTTGCAAGCCTTAAGACTGGCCAGCCAGGCCAAATGTGCCAACTGGGGCAATAGTGGCACATCTATTACGGGGAAACCAATTGCTCTCTACTTGGACCAGAGGCCCGCTCCACAGGAAGGAAAACATACCTGGTACTGAAGAACTAGTCAAAAACCTATGGCAGGGGAGGCCATGAGCCCTAGGGGAATGCCTGCTGTTGTCTGGTTAAATACATATATTATGCCAACCAAACTACCTTATAAGCACTTTTTTAAAAAAAATGAGCATACCCGCATGATAATGCTACTCTCACTCTTGTCTAGAGAAGCTTCTCTTTTTCAGATGGTGGTGACCACTGGGATAATGCAAAACACATCACAGTGCTGAGAAGAAATAACAGTGGAGTGTTCAGCACTGGGACATCTCTATCACAGTTCCCGAGGCTCAGGGTCTATTATGGAAGAGGTGGTGGAAAGAGCGTAAGAACTGAAGGAAGGGCAGGACTGCTTACAACACAAGCTTCAGACACAAAACGGCCTTGATATTCATGACTTTTCAATGTTTGATAATACCTGAACATAATGGGAGGAAAAGATGAGGACACCGAAACAAAACAGAGACTAACTGAGACGGGGAAGAGATATGAGGGAGGGGGAGGGAATCAAAATGGTTTATGGTCTATAATATGGAAGCTATCAATAAAAATTTAAAAAAAGAAACTAAAATGAGAATATTCACAGCTGGGGAGACAGCTCAGTGGATAAAGCCCTTAGCACACAAGTGCAAAGACCCGAGTTCAGATCCCCAGCGTCCATGGCTGTGGCCACGCATCTGCAATCCAGGCATTTGGGAGGCAGAAGCAGGCATCCCCAGGGCAAGCTGGCTAGCTAAACAAGCAGGATCAGTCAGCTCTGTGTTCAAGTGAGAGACCCAGGAACTAGAGTAGAGAGCAGTGGAGGAAGACATCCAACATCAGCCTCTGGCACACACACACACACACACACACACACACACACACACACACACACACACACACAAATTGGCTTTCAATTTTCCATCCCAAAGGAGAGCCTAATGTAGGACACATTCAAATGCTTCAATAAATTTTTCCTTTCACCAGTGGATATTTCTCTTGGTACATTCTATGGCACTTGGGGCAGAGAGCTCACTTTTGCAATTTTTTTTTTCTGAGGTAGGGTCTCACTCTAGCCCAGGCTGACCTGGAATTCACTGTGTAGTCTCAGAGTGGCCTTGAACTCACGGTGATCCTCCTACCTCTGCCTCCCAAATGCTGGGATTAAAGGCGTGCACCACCACGCCCGGGCCACTTTTGCAATTTGATTGGCAATTTGAACAGTTTCACTGAACCACCCTCTGAGGGAGACAGTCCTTCAGATCTGCTGATCATCTCATAGTGCCACATGATCCACTAAGTCTTTCCTCCTCGGAGCACTCTGTGCTGGTTGTCAGACCTCATACTCAAGCTCTGGTGGTAGAGGAGACTTCCAGCTGCCTTAGTTTTCATGCAGGGATCTGGACCTGAAAGTTTCAGGGCAGAAAGTGCTGGCCAGCAGGGGACAGCACAGGCTCAGGATGGCTGCTGTGTCAGGGGCCACACCCAGCCTTCGTCCACAGTCAGCATTCCCTCAACTCTTACTTCCTGAGTGTGTATCCTTTACTCATCATAGGTGTGCTAGAACACCTGGACTTCAGCACTTCCGAGTACGAAGGTGAGCTTGAGAAGTTATTCAACCTCTCTGTAACCAAGTGTCCTCATTAGAGATAATTGTACTCACTTCTCAGGACTAAGTACACTCAGCAGTGTGTCACATGTACAACACTACATATAATCCCTCTTATCTTGTCGCTGTTGCTGTTTATCAGGCATCATGGATGTAATGATGCCATAAATAAGGTGAATAAGACAGTTTTGTCAAGAGCTCACAGACTCAGCAGGTAAACAGATACGGAAATAATTGTTTGGCATTGAGATGAAAAGTATTTTTTTAATGTAGGGTTTTATGGGGTATGGAGAAGTAACCTAAAGCAGCTTCCAGAAAAGGGAGGTGTGTGTGTGGGGGGGCGGGCTTTGAGGAGTAAAAGAGAAAGACTTGGGGCCTGGGAGCCATGGTAGGTGAGAACAGCAGATATAAAGTGGGTAGGTTTCAGGACCTTCAAGTTCACACATCCTTCCATTTGGACCACAGTGCGGAAAACAAGGGAAAAATGAAAGGAAGGAGTTTGGAGATGTGGGCAGGGGCCAGGTCCCAAGAAGTTTGCCTGGCTGTCAGGTATTTATACTGAGACATTGCTATGGCCATGGTCTCCAAGCACAACCCTCCACCGTGGTTCAGGGAAAATGTTAGCACTTTTATTCAGTGTGTACATGTTACTTTTTTTTTCTGAATTTGACTTATAGTGTAAATAATCTGTTTGTATAGTGGAACACAGATATAATTTATAAATCAGTGTTTGCATATTGAGTTCCATGTCAGGATTGAGCCACTAAGATGTTTTAATCAGAGAAGTACCTTAAACTTGTTACTGGAAAAAAAATTCCAAAATGTTCTGGAGTGATAGGCTCTGGCATTGAGGATGGAGAGAAAGTGGGCTTGTTATTAAGGAAGAAATTACTTAGTAAGAATGTTACGAAGGAATGCCCAGCCTACCCACACTGAGCTGTTGATCGAAGAGACCCATGAGGTCCCCAAAACAAGACAGGCTATGTCAATGCTCTTGAATACCTAGGTGAGTCATCAATAACTTGGTGATTAGTTAAGAGATCTTCTCAGTGGCAAGCAACCCTTAGCTGGAACTGGGATCCGTGGCAAACTCTTATGGACACCAAGAACCTGGACTCCAAGGGAAACTCACTAATCAGAAAGCTACAGAGAAGCTACACCTGTTAGAATCTCGCCAAATTAACAATGTGTGTCTCATTTAACCTATACTGATCTCACTCTCTGCTGAAGATCCTGTTTGTATTTTTCAGAAGGCAGCGAGAACTGTGGACAACCCAATTCTACCAACAGGACATGGGATGATGGCTGACACCCAGGCAGGAGATGAACCATCCCAACTTACCATCTAGGGCAGAAACAAAACCTTTGAGGAAGATGAGGTGAGATGAGCAAGAGAGCTACCTCCACAGCAAGTCAGATAACCTGTGAAAAGATAATGGTGACAGACATCAAGGATGCGCAACATCCAAATAGTCCAAAGCAGAAATCCAGAGACTCTTAAGATCTCACCAGTAAAGCAGACTTAAAACTCACCCACCATGACTCAGGGATCTGAGCAGAAGAGGGGGCAGAAAGATTGTAAGAGCCATGGTGGAAGAAAATATCCAGAGTCATTGCCCACCTCAGCAACAATGCACAAAGAAAAAAACTGGCTACTTCTTGTACAATCCATAACCTCGTATCCCATAGACTCGTCCAGCACTCCCGCTGAGGAGGTCCCTCAGTGGGTTGGGGACAGGGAGGAGGGAAATGGGGGTACCATCACAAGATTTGCTCATACATTGTATCTAATTATTAACAATAAATCAGTTTTTTTAAAAGAGTGTTACTGGAGAACGCTGCTCACAGACAGTCACCAGAGGCAAAGTGGGGAGAATCAGAATAACTTCCAAACACTTGGTCTTCAGTCACTGTCTCTTAGGGCTCTTATACACAGTTCAGCATCATTTCCGATCCTTTTAATCATTGGTGGGTTTCAAATTTTCTGTCTATATGACCGAGGCCATGAGCAGGAAGCTTTAGTAACAAGCAGTTTCAGAAATGGGAGAAGAGTTAGAAACCCATTTTTTTTTTTTAAAGCAGCTGCGTTTTGAGATGAGGTTCAGCAAACAGGATCCAAGTAGCTCTGTTATGAGACCAGAGTTTAGCCTGGGCTTCCTACCTCATTACTCCCATTGATTGTCGCTTTAACTGAAGTAGGGGCATCATCAGTATCCATGTCATTCATGCCAAGCCATTGACAGCTCTGCAGGAACATCTGAACCTTATAGCTCCTAAAAAAGAGAAAACAAACTCGCTAGCATACTGAGAATACAGGGCTGAACAGGAAAGATATGAAAACCATTAGGAGAAAAGCAAGTGGGAGAAGCCAGGATGCCCAACTCTAAATGTTGTTTCGAGAGTTTTAAGAATCAGCTAGTTTTTGTCTTTTCTTGTGATCATTTCTATTAGTTCACATTTATCACAGAGGTCTTTGTAGAGGATGAAGTTGTGAGCCAGGATTTTTTTTTTCAGCTGCTGGAATGTCAGGCCTTTAATGTCCTCTAGGTTGGTCAGGCCAGACCATGGCCAGACCTTCTGGCCTGGGACAAAGCTGTCTTCTGAATCCCTGGACTGAGTTTTGAGGAAGACAGGCTCTGGGTGCTGTGCTGGTGTGAGGCTGGGTCAGGAAGGCCTGCTGCTCAGAGGAGTCCTCAGACAAGGTCGGGGCACAAGCACCCCACTTCTCAGAGAATACATGTTGCTGGCTGAGCACCGAGGACATCAGCTCTTCTTTCTCCAGGTATATTTTGGTAGAGAAATCATGGAGGCTGAGATAGTCCTTCAGGATTTTCACCTCTATCCTCATGATCGCTTCTGCTGAAAGGCCGGGGCTCAGGACGATAGGCACAGGGGCAGAGGCAGGGCCCATTTTTCTCTTGATGCTGACAGGTCATGTAGAAATTATTCTTACAATCTTAGTGTGTCTGCTTCTGGGTTGTGCTTATGAAGTGGGCCCCAAAGTCCTTATAGCTTGGCTCTGAGCCTCTTGAGGAGGGGAGGGAACTCTACCCAGGGTTGGAATAGGTTTGTATTCTGTTTCCCAAGGGGTGTTGAGACACCTTCAGGCTGTCTATCTAAGCAGAACCTGTTGTAGCAAGTTTCCCACAAGATAAAATCTGCTTTCTCAGACTTCTGCCCAGAAGCATCTGGGAGGCAAGGGGAAGAAGAGCGGCCAGATCTGGGTCTTGGATGACTTAGGCTGGGGTGTTGCTGGCTCCTCTGCAGGGGTGTCTCTGGGTTGAGTGGTACTAGAGCAGTAGCTGGACTCATTATTCTTATGCAGAACGTGGCTAGGGCAGCTTTCTGTGATAGGTTCCAGTCTCAGAGCTGTTTTGCCAGACCTTCAGAGAACATCAAAGTTAGCAATATCGTTAACCTCAGTAAAACAGGGAGATATTGTGACCATAACTCCCAGGTGTCCTTCAGTGAATTACCTTAGGCTTCAGCTGGTCGTAGATTGAGCAGCTTCTGGTTAGGGCAGTGGGCTCAAGGGTGCTCTTAAGGGGGTTCTCAGGATCTCCACTTGCTGTCTATCTGGCTGAATATTTGAGTGGAGGAACATTCTTCACTCTGCACTGCTGGATCCAAGCACCTGTACCTGTAACCTTTAAAGCTGTGGGAGTGGCTAAAAGCATAAAGTAGGATCCTTTCATGTGGCCTTGAGAGGTTTCTTATGCCAATTGTTTTTCTTTCACCCCCTTAGAAGACACTCTAACTGCCGTTAGGGAACTGAGAGAATGATTGCTCTTAACTTCTTCAAGCTGCATAGGGCAGAACAGCATGACCATTAGAGCTTTTCCAGGAGGGGATTATTGAAAGAGGCTATTCCTCGTGAACCAGTCTGATGCCTCATCACCATCTGTATGTAGGGCTTCTCTCTAGGTCTTTTTTTTTTTGACCTTGAGAAAACATTTATAAAAGGTAAACAGTTAAGAAAAACATCTATATTATCGTCATGATAGTAGAAGAGAATCTTGTCCTGTTGGAAGGAAGCATAAGTCAATGTAAGAGTTTAGTACTTAAGCCTTAAGCGTATGACTAAGAGAAATGGATATATATGTTTATATCTATATCTGTATTTAGCATCAGATAAGGAAAACTGTCGGCCTGAATCTTTGTTTATATTTAATATTCCTTTTCTGGGTGTTTAAGACCATGTAGGCAGCCCAAATTAACTATGTATTGTATTTTCAGAGGTCAGTAATGGTTCTGATAGGAGAGACTCTTAGGGATGTGTGAGGAGCTCTATGACTCTCAGCAGTGTGTCATCTGCTAGAATGAGTCAAGGCCATGTTGACCCCATGGCTTTCTTTGAAAGCATTTCTTTGTTGTGACTTTTTCTTGCAGATTGTACATCGACTTGGAGTCCATCTCTGGGTCTCCACGTCTGCTAACTTACCAGAGTTGTAGGACACGTTAGAAGTATCCTGTTGTATTCTGTGGCCTTTTGACCTGGAAGCAAGAACCAAAATATTGGTTGATTTTTAAATTTTAGTGGCAAAATATTGGTTGACTTTTAAATTTTAGAGGAAGAGAGGTAGTATGGGAAATTGAGCCTGGGCCATCAGGCTTTTCAAGCACCTGTAACTGCTGAGCCATCTCTCCAGTCCTCTAAATATATATATGTGTGTGTGCATTATATATATACATATAAAGATATGAACATAAATATATCTATATATAAACATATATATATATATTTTTGAGGTAGGTTCTCGCACTAGCCAAGGCTGACCTGGAATTCATTATGTAGTCTTAGGGTGACCTTGAACTCACAGTGATTCTCCTGCCTCTGCCTCCAAAGTGCTGGGATTAAAGGCGTGCACCACCATGCTCAGCTCCTAAATTTTTTTTATTGTGTTGTGAACTCATCAAATACAGCCAGCCATTTGGAACTTTTTTTGTCACTGATCATGTTCACTAGTATAGACATAAGTTTATATAAACATTATTTTGAATGTTCTATGACTAACATATCTAAAAATTTTTTTGAGACAGGGTCTCATATAGCTCAGGCTGGCTTTGAACTCATGACACAGCTGAACCTGGACTTGAACTCTTTTTTTTTTAACCATTTGGAGGGTTTATACTTCCTCTTTTAAAAAAAAATTTTCCCCCCTGGATTTTTTCCTTTATTATCCATAATTAGATACATTGAATGAGAAAATAATGAGTTGGTATCCCCAATTCCCTGATTTCCCTCTTCCCTGTCCCCAATCAGCTGAATATCCTCCTCCATGGGCAGTCTGGATAAGTCCCATGGGTAAAAAACTTTTTATTGATAGCTTCCATAATTATAGACTGTTATCCATTATGATTCCCTCCCCACCCTCCCCCATATCTCTTCCCCCTCTCAATCAGTCTCTGTTTTGTTTCAGTGTCATCGTCTTTTCCTCCCCTTATGTGTAGGTATTATCAGGCACTGAAAAGTCATGAATATCAAGGCCGTTTTGTGTCTGGAAGTTTGTGTTGTAAGCAGTCCTACCCTTCCTTTGGCTCTTACAATCTTTCCACCACCTCTTCCGCAATAGACCCTGAGCCTCGGGAAGTGTGATAGATGTCCCAGTGCTGAACACTCCACTGTTGTTTTTTCTCAGCACTATGGTGTCGTTTGCATTATCCCAGTGGTCACCACCATCTGAAAGAGAGAAGCTTCTCACTTCAAGAGTGAGAGCAGTATTATTATTTGGGTATGCTTATTTTTTTTAAAGTGCTTGTAAGGTGGTTTGCTTGGCGTAACATATGTATTTAGCCAGACACCAGCAGGTGTTACTCCTCTAGGGCTCATGGCCTCCCACACCAGAGGCTTTTGACTAGGTCTTCAGTACCAGGCATGAATTCCCTCCCGTGGAGCAGGCCTCCAGTCCAATTAGAGAGCAGTTGGTTTCTCCCACAGTAGTTGTGCCACTCTTGCCTCAGTTGGCTCATTTGGCCTGGCTGGCCAGTCTTAAGGCTTGCAAGGTCCACTGCTATTCACCTGGCCTTGAACTCTTCACTGTCTTGCTTCTACCTCCTGAGTGTTGGGATGATAGGCATGTGCTGCCATATTCTACTGTCTCTCTGTCTAGCAAAAATCTTATATTTTAGTAAGGAATAATGGAACTTTAGCAACCTGATGGAGAGTTCTTAAAGGCAATAGAGAGAATATAGTTTTACTTTAACTTTGTGTTGTTTATTTCTCCTTCTTTTGGTTCTGATTCAAAAGAAGGTCTTGGGAAACATGAGTTGATTTAAATCAGCTCAGGTCTGAGGCAGGGGAATGCTTGAAAACAAATTTACAATCAATTTGTAATATCTTTAAACAGCACATGACTGTCTATTAATACAGTCTATATTGTTAAGGACAAAAGAGAAGTAATAGAACATAGAATTTAATATCATATTGTCCTTGTAATTGTAACTTTGAACATAAAGGCATTTGCTTTTCTGGATAACCAGAAGAGATGGGAAATTGCTAGTGTCTGTAATTTGTAGGCCAGTGGAGCAGAGAAAGGTTTAGGCTTTGAAGAGCAAAGGAATCTTGATTCCTGTTTTGGGGGCTTGTGTCCCATGCTGTGGGCCTGGAATAACCTGGCACTCATTTTGAAGAGAGATGACAAGAGACGTCTCTTTAGACCCCGGTATTGGATTTTCTTTGTCTTGCTTTTACTAAGAGAAAATAAAACCTGGATGATAATTACACCTGTGCTTGTGATACAACAATGTGACAGGGGTTAGCCTGTGTTTAACTGAAACCATTTTATTTAGTTCTTTCTAGAAAGAAATTGCATTTAGACTACTTTGATTTTTGACTTAGATTTTTGATTTATACACTTTTAAGGTCTTTGTCATTGTTTAAATTTTCTTTTCTATAAAAAATCTTAGAGGTAGGCAGTTTGCTAGCACTGACCCGTGATCAAGGTGGCAGGGACAGGTGTGGGAACAATCAGGGGAGCTGTATTCAAATTCCCCCAAGTGCCCATGGCTGTCTATCCCTTCGTCTCTCACTGTCAGGTTGTCAGGTGTCATTTAGTCAGGCTACACAGACAAGCAAACTTTAAAACAGTTATTGCGCATCTCTCTGGAATTTCTGGCATCTTATACCTATCCATTGGCAGGCTTGGTGACAGAGCCAGAAGCAATTTCAGTATGGAGGAGGAAAGGAAAAAGAAAAACAATATTCTTAAATAAGAGGTCCCTTATCTGCTTGGGCTTTTCAGGTGGGGAGGAGACACTCCTGGGTAAGGTAGGGGGCCTTCAAGCCTCTAGCTTTGGTGGAGAGTTGTAAAGAAGTGGTGACAACATAGTCTCCTCATGTTTTTCTGGACGATCACTGAAGCCTCTGGCTCGTCCTCAGCTGCCTCTGCATTTTTGCCATGAGAATCAGGGACTAATGGTCCATGCCTATTAGTGTAGAGTCATATCTGGGGGTTGCCTGGAAGCTGCTTGTAACCAAGAATCTATATATGGGAACTGGTATGGGTGGCCCTGTTCTCTCATTACCACTTGATACACTGCCTTAATCTTTGTCACATTTAGAGTTCCTTCTGGCGGACACTCAACATTAAAAACTTGCCATTTTAATTCACAGAGGATCTTTAATTTCTCTGGTGTCATCTTAGTACCATAATCTCCTGAATAACTCTTCCTGAAGTTTTTGATCACACAGTCTGGGACAGTGGGCTTGGTGGAGGGGACCCACTCATGATGAACCTTCCATTGTGTTGGTGTCACAGAACTGAAACTGAAGAACCAGAGAAATGCTATCCTGGAATTAGAAATTATTTTGCAACAAAATTCTGCTTGATTTGACCATACCTTAAACTGGCCTGGAATTTCTCTGAATGTGCTCTACCTCTCCCAAGAATCGAATCTCCCCACTTAACAACGGAAGAATGTCAGAAAGCCTAACAGAAAAAAATGTCCTTAAAGATAAGACAGAAAAAACAATTTATACTAAGGTAGAATGTCTTCCTGAGAAGCAGATAGGACAAACACAGCTGCACAGATAAGGGTTAAGCATGTCTTAGAAGTTGCTTGTGCTTTGAAGAAGTTATCTAGTCATTTTGACTCACATAGAATTTACAGCTAACTGCACTATTCCACCTCTGTAAGTCCTGCTTAATTGCACTCCTGTTTGATACATTCCTTATTGGAAATGCTCCAAGTTTTAGAGATTAAAAACCCCACTTTTTCCTTGGTTTGCTGCTAGTCTCTGGAGCCCTGCATTTGGGCGAGACAGCCACTGGCCAGCTTCTGTGTGCACAAATACAGCTTGCTTCAATTTGGCCTAAATTTGAGTCTGTGGTCTTTTCTTTGCGTTCATGGGTTCAACAAAACTAAGACAAAGACCTTCTGGGTGGACACTGTATCCTCAGGGCCGTGAAGCCACACACACATTCAGACCAAGTTCAGTCTTTTCTATAAACCTCCAGATGGCTACCTCCCCATGAGGCAGCTTTAACTGAGGCAATTATAAAATTTCCAGAAGCTGCTCAAGCTCTTCCTCTCCATCCACCAACTTGGTGGGCCTTAATAACTGAGTGTCCAGAGTGACTTACCATCTCCCGAAGTCCCAGTTTGTCCACTTTCCTCATCACCCGGGTGAACACAGTCTGATAGCACAGACCATGTCCCACAGAGTGGATTCTGAGGAAAGGCCAGGTGGTGCCTCCCAGTTGCCCTTGAGCCGCTCCTGGACACCATAGACTCTCCCAGTGCCAGTAGCTCAACGGGCTGGCCTTGTCCACAATCACATCAGAGGATTCCCAGTCAGGGAATCAACTGTTTCAGAATGCTGCTCGCAAATCAGGCAATGGAGCCTGAGTGGAGAATCAGATATATTCATGTCTACATGGACTCAGGGGAATAGCTTCAAAGCCTAGGTATCCCGTCACTGCCTCTTAGTGGTTTTATACACAGTTCACCATCATTTCTGATCTTTTCTATCATGGGTGGGTTTCAAGTTGTCTGTCTACATGACTGAGGCCAAGAGCAGGAAGCTTTAGTAACAAGCAGGTTTCAGACAGGGAGGGCTTTTGGACAAAGGGTTTTTGAATACAGCTGCATTTCAAGATTAGGTTTAGCAAACAGGATGCAAGCAGCTCTGTTATGAGACAGAGCACCAGGGTTTGCCTTTGGCTTCCTGCCTCAAGAAGGAGCAAATGATCGTCAGTGTCAAGTGTGGAGAACATGAATCACTGGGTGTGAAATGCTCAGTGAACTACTTACTGCCGCATTAGCTTTTCCTGGGGAGACACAAACAGGTGTCTATTCACTCTAGATAGGACAAGGACAACAGGCCAAAGAAACACACCAGAGTCCAACTTGGTGAACCAGTGAGTTGATCGGGGTTACTTGCAGGACTACGAGTGAGGAGAGGTTACTTATAGGAGCATGGATGGGAGCTCACTGTACAACTCGCAAGCACTTTGGCTGGTCTGAGAGACAGCACTTACTCCATATCACCTTGGGGAGGGACCTTGTGATTCTTACAAGTTTCAGAAACTTCCTGAAATTTGTAAGGTGTTTACTTGCTGAGTCATAACTAGCTTCAAAAGTTCCAGAGTCTTAGAGAGCCTGTGCTATAATTTGGAACTTCCCGATGCAGGATTTTAGGGTTCAGGGGGTCCTTACACCTGTGAACCCAAGCTTTTAGGTTCTTATCCAATTTAACAAAAAACTGAGAAAACGGACTCTGAGAGGGGTAAATTATGACAACACAAACACCCCCCCAAGATCCCCAAAACTATTATTAAAGGGCTGTGGATGCAGCTCAAATAGAGTCCTTGCTTACCATGCACAATGATTCGGGTTCAATTCAAAGCACTTCAAAAATTTTTGTCTTACAGCACTGAATTGCAGGAGTCTGAAATAAGTCTATGCACTGAAATCAAAGGGCTGGCAGAACATATTTCCTCTTGAGGCTCCAAAGGAGAATTTACTCCTTCCCAGCTTCTAGAGGCTGCTTACATTCCCTGCTTCTGTCATTCACCAGCATATCTCTCGTTCATGCTGCTCTCTTCCATATTTCATGGGCCCTGGAACAGCTGGCCCTGGAACAGCTGGCCCATCCACGAACTTTCCTGGTTAACATCCTTATTCAAGTATGCCACTTGCTCTGGCCATGTAGGTCTATTTATAGGTTTCAGGAAGTACAATATGCACATCTTGGGGTGTCATTATTCTTTTACTCAGGAGGGTTATAGGTTTCAATTGAGGTTGCAATTCCCTAGGCTTTAATGAGGCTTGAAAACCTGCTCCAAAGGTGACATACAGCTTCATGGATGTCTCAGTCACTTTCAGATGAGCCTCTCATTATTGACAAAATACCTGAGAGAAACCACTTAAGGAGGAAAGGTTTATATTGGCTCACAGTTTTGAGATTTTAGACCGTGGTTACTGGACTCCATTTTGCTCGGGACTCTGGAAATGGGAGGGAGCAGCTGTATTGTCAGTGAGCTCAGCTGGAATAGATTCTTACTTAGGGACTGTAAGAAATTGCCATCCCTGAGTTGCAAGATGATCCACAAGGTCGGTAGAGGAATCAATGCAACAAGCTTTATTATTCATGAATCAGAATCACAGCAAAGTCAGAAACAGCAAGATTGATTTCAAGCAGAAAAACACCCCTCAGGATGGGAACCCTGAAATTGGGAAAACTCAAGCTGAGTTCAGAGGGTTTAAGTATGTTTGGATTGTCTCTGCCTAAAATTGAAGGTGTCCTAGGCTGATTGATTGTCTAGTTTAGAATTATTCAATAGTAACTGAAAAATCCTTTGTGTTGAAGAGGGAACAGGGAACCTAGAAGGCTGATGGCAGAAACAGTCATTCGCAATGGCCTCTGCTGACCGCAACACTTCTGGCTGAACTTCCAGAGCTGTGGATTCCCAGAGCCCAGCCTATCGTCAAGGCAACCAGGTCATTTCTCCATTTCTAAGTTAACCATATAATTTCTAGAAGCAAGGGATTTCTCCCTTACCCCCCTTTATAAACTGTTCCAAATTCTGTTGGGGTGGAGATGGTGAGACACACACACAGATCACTCAGGCAGGGACCATGTGGCAGTAACCTGCTCAGCAAACAGGCTCATCTGCTTGGACTTAAAGCCAGCATCTAGGAACTGAACAAATGGCTAGAGACACTTGTTAGTGATTTACTGAAGTTATTTTGGCTTGTTAAAGGAAAAGGAAATGGGATCACCCGTTTTGTTATCTTGGGTTAGAATATAGAAATCTACTAATGGCCCCTTTTCCTTATTTATCTGCCTAGCCATGGAAACTGACTAGCTTCTGTAGAGTTTCATTCCCCCCCCCACCAACAGCTGTGACAGCTCTTAACTGCTTTTCACTGAAAGGGGGAAATGTTAGGCCATAGCAGCCAGGGTTCCTCTGGAGGGAGAGCCATCTAAGAGCCCAGGTAGAACACTCTGACCTGGTTGGTCACCTTCTAGGCATTAGGGTATATTTTGTATTTTTGAAATTGGAAGTTGTATCTGAAGCATATATAAATGAGTATTAGCAACATCTAGCAAAAAAGATTAAAGTTCATTTAGAGGTATGGAAAGTTTCATATTGTGAAGTAAGGATAATCAATAACCATATCAGAAGTGGCAAGTGATCAACTTTTGTAGGGTTTCCATTATTCAGGCCTTCGGGGATGATTGAGAAGACCCAGGTAGATGGAGTCAGACTATTGTAGGACCATCTGAGTGTGGACTGACTGTAAGCAAGAGGAGATAAAGTCAAGACAACAATTGAGTATATAAGATCTAAAGATTAACAAAACTACTATTACCAGAGTAAAAGTCATAATTCCTTTTTTACCATGAATATCTATTTCTGAAGCTGTTCACTAGATGGCATGGTCTATACCTGTTCTTGAAAAACTGATGAGACATTCACAAAGTACATATGGAGCACTTAACCTTGATAATTTGCTGCATTGTTGTGAACACATCTATTCAAAGTCACAGTTGCACTATTTTGTTAAATGGTCATTTTTTAAAATATTTTATTTATTCATTTTCAAGGAGAGAAAGAGAAAGAGAGAGAGAGAGAGAGAGAGAGAGAGAGAGAGAGAGAGAGAGAGAGCGAGCGAGCACACCAGGGTCACCACCTTGTGGGTCTGGCTTATGTGGGTCCTGGGGAATTGAACCCGGGGCCTTAGGCACTGGAGGCAAGTGCCTTAACCACTGATCCATCTCTCCAGCCCTAAATGGTCATTTTTATTGTTTGACCTTTGTAATTGATGAAGGGAAATTCTCTGGGTTGTGCTGTCTAAAACCTTTGTGACATACTTTACAATCTGGTTATATTTTTCCTTATGAGTGTTCAAGGCCAAGCAGGTAGTCAAATGTAATTAAATACGTACTTTTGAAGGTCAGTTGTGCCTTTTCAGGAGAGATGTTAGGTACCAGGGAGGAGCTCTGTGGTTCTCTGAACACTTGTGCAATCTGCTGGGATGAATGAGGGTTGTGCTGATCATGTGGCATTAAGGAGGTTTTTTTTGACTCTCCTCTTGAAGACTGTGCACTATTTGGAGTCTATCCTCTGGGTCTCCATGTCTCTGATCAAGAGAATAGTTGACCTACCAGAGTCATAAGACAAGCTGGAAGTGTCCCATTGTCTCCTGTGGCCTTTTTGACCTGGGAGCAGGAACCAAAATATTGGTTGTCATTTTAGCTCATGTCTCCAATTGGCTTTGGCTAGTACATATGATTATTAAGCACTCAGAAGGACAGTTACACTATTCTTGAACAAAAGCATGGATACAGAGCAGAGGAAAGCAGGAGAACTCTTTTACCTTAGAAATGTTTCTCATTTTAATTTTTCTCCCCATGGAGTGTTGTTATGAAGTATGTAGTGAGAATAACTTCATTTGGTTTGATTATTTGAACTTATAAAACAGGAGGGGCTAGATACTGAGTTGGGTCCCTGGAAACACAGAATCTTGGCCAGGGTCTCAGCTATTTTAATTATAGAATTATTTTTCCCCCCATCTGGAGCTGGAGTTTGTCACACTTCAAGTACCATTATGAGCCCAATTGTTAGGTAAGAAGGTCCTGCAAGAGGAAGAGGGCTGTCTCCTCCTGAGGAAGCAGGACAGTTTCTATATGGTTTAAATTTCTTAAGAATACCTAATTGGGCTTGCTGTGGTAGTCAACAACCCTTTTTTCTTCAATATATCTGTAAGTGCATGTGATATCAAGTAAGTATATTTTAAGTCTGTGTAACTGTTTATCTGTTTTCTGTTGGCAATGCTCAGGGCCCTGGCCAGAGCTAAAAACTCTGTTAGTTAGGCACTGGTGTTAGTGGGAAGGAGGCTTAAACACATGACTCTCACATTTTGTTCCCATTGTATAGTTTGTCTTTCTTGTTTTATCCTGGACCAAATCACTACTTTAGTCTATGAGGTCTTCAACTAGGGCCAGGCCAAACAAGTGAGAATTAAGTAACGCCTTGGGGTAAAAAATATCTAGGTAACTTGATGTCCTCTGGGTCAGCTGTCCTCAGGGACAAACAAAGGCTGACTGTTTGGATGTAGGGGAATACAAAAGTAAACATCTTTAAGATCTAAGATTGAGTAACATGTAGTCCTGGAGGGAATCTGAGTTAGGATTGTGTTAGGATTGGGTACTATCTCATTAAGCCAGCAGAGGTCTACAGGTCTCTGTTTATTGGGTCTCCTCTGGATTCTAAGAATAGGAGAATTATTTGGACAGGAGCACTATTTTAGGAGTTTCTGCTTTTTCAAGGCTATAATTATAGGTTTAAGTCCTTAAACTGTCTCTGGTTTTAGTGGATATTGCTTTTGAAGTGGGGTCTTAAGATGTATCTGAACAGGAGCAGCAGTGACAGCTCAGCATACAGCTTCCTCATCAGTCAAAGATCTACATTGTTCTCTATCAAAGGAAGACACAGATTCCCCCTTGGAGCTAAAACCATATCTACTTCACATTTAAAAGGAATCTTTCTCTCTAACAAAGGGGCAGGCAGGAGGCTGTATAAATAATTTTCTTTGGAGCTGATCTGAAATGCCCCTAAAGTCAGCTGTGATTATGTCAGGTTCCTGGAGAGAGGAGAAGACCTACAGTATATTGTGCCGCCAGCATAGTCACCTGAACCTCAAGTTGGGCTGGTATTGTAGGAGCCTGTAGGGAAGGCTCAGGGACTCATCAGTATTCAACTAAGTTCATCACTTAATTCCCAGAAGCAGGGAGAGGGGTGGGATTTCTCTCTCATGGTGAGACAGGATATCATGGCAGGGAAAGTATGATGGACCAACCCTGCTCACCTTACTTCAGAAAAGTGTGGGGAGAGAGGAATGAAAGAGAAAAGAAAGAAAGAAAAAAGAAAGAAAGAAAGAAAGAAATAGGGGCATATTCCCAAGGACTCACTACATCCCATCTCCTAAATTTTAATCCCCACTGAATAGCCCATCAAATTATTAAACACATAAAATACAATCATAATTCTTTTTTTAAAAAACATTTTATTTATTCATTTTCAAGCAGAGAGATACAGAGATAGAGATAGAGAGAGAGAGAGAGAGAGAGAGAGAGAGAGAGAG
>PVHP010038897.1:0-16656 GCA_004024765.1 Zapus hudsonius | reverse complement strand
GCCCGCGGACGAGGTAGGGCGCGCGGGGAGCGGGGGCGCGGGGGCGCCGAGGGGGCGCCGGGGTGCCGGAACCCGCTCTTCCTCTGCTCGAACCGGCTTCCCCTGGCGATGTATGGGGTCTGTCGAAAACCAGAGCCGCAGTTCAGAAAGTCTGGAGGATTTAAGTTCAAACCGGGAACAAGAGCAGTCAGGAGCCCCCCTGTGGAGGCTGCAAAGTCCATCCGCCCCTGGGACTCCCCACTCAGGGCGTCGTGAATAACCTCCTGAAATGGAAGGGTCTGCCTCAGAACGACGGCAGTTAACGCTCACCCTGGTTCTGATTGTTTTTCCACTAAGACACAGTGAGATAATGAAGGACAGTTCCCTCTCCCCGGTTTAATTCTTGATAGTTAAGAAAAAAATCCCAACAAACTTTTAAGTACTTCTTTTTGCCACCAGGGAAGGCAAGAGTGTAAAGATCAGGTTCGTGAAGCCAGGACAGCATCCACTTGTGGTTTTCTCTCTGGGTTTCATGCGGGGGCCTCTAGGCCTCGTGTCCTTTTAGGAAAGGCTTTGGGTTGATAGTTTGGAAAGGCTTTGGCCGATTTCGGAACTGAAGAAGAGCTCCGTAGGGAGACATAATTGCATCTCTTCGGTCTAACGTGGTGTCTGAAATGTCCCCTTCGTGGCACGAAGGAAGGGCCGGGAGAAGAGATGGAAAAGGTCGCTAACAATTGCTGTGAGTCAGAGCCCCCTTTGCTGGAACGCCCCTGATGGAAGCCAGACAAAATGCTGCCTTTGCAAGATTGAAGAATGGTAACCGGAGAAAAGGAAAGTGTTCTTCCTTTAAACCCAGCAATCCTCCTGTTTGCTCTCTTTCGCAAACCCTCTACTGTGGCTCCGATCTAAGCATTCGCAGTTTCTAGTGCCACAGGGCCATTTGTAAGTTCAGGCTTGATGCCTGCTGCATTCAGGCCATGGCATTATCTCGAATTTGGTTGAATCACACTTTTACAAAATTAAAATCTACAGGGATTATCTAGCTCTATACACCAAAGTTATTTTCTTGTGGATGGGGACTGTATGTGGGGATTTATCTCTGTGTAGGGGATACATACTGGAGGTGCCTGAGAAATGCCTGGCTTTAGCTCACATACTCCTGTCATCACTGGGAGCCCACTTCTTCATGAAACAACTTTTGGATAACTTTTCCTAGAAAATTAAAACCAGATCTGCCTACCTGTAGTTTCTAAAGAAGACTGCTATTTGTGCTTTCTGGGAATAGGAAAATAAACCTTTCTTGATTCAGAGATATTTTAAAGATGTAAAATGTGTGGGCTCTCATGTCTGAACAAGAAAGGTAATGACACAGTAATGACCTCTAAGCCTGAGTAGCTTAGCAGAACAGTTACAGCTTGCTTCTTGCTCTTACCAGTTGCCCACACAGGCCAGTAGGGAAGCTGTGTTACGACTGTCCCTTAGAGACCAACTGTAATGAGGAGAGTATTGCATGCTGCTTCACTCAGCACACAAGTCCTCTTAGATGTGAAGTGATTTACATGGTTCAAGCTTGCCTTTCCTTGATCAAAGCAAGCATCCAACTTCCGAGATATTGGGGAAATACATTCTCCCCGTGATCTGTAAGATTACAAATGTTTGCTAGAAAGACCTAATATCTGTCCCACATCTAGAGATGAGCTATCGAGCAAAAGGCTGGCCTCCTCTTACTGGCAATGTGAATGTCAGCCTGCAGTTCAGCCTTCATGTGCCTCTGCAAAATGAGGATGACAGTGACTACCTTGTTCATAGCAAGTATTCAGTATCATTAGTCATTACATTTCGACATTATGGCCCTTTATGTCTCTTTTACCCCCCTTTTCTCCCTCCCTCCTTTCCAGAACTCACGCTGTAGTCCAGGTTGTCCTCAGACTTGTAACAACCCTCTCCCCTCTGTCTTCTGCCTCCTGAGTGCTAGGATTCCAGGCGGAAGCTATTAAACCCAGCTCATTATTGTGTCCTCTCTAAATTTCTCTGTTAGCTTCCTGATTGCTAGATTCCTCTCCTTTCTCCTGCAGGAACATTTTACTGTTGGGATTTCTTTTTCAGACTAGGCTATGGTTTGTACATGTTCCCCTGGGCTCTGGTACTTCATGTGGCACTCCAGATGGGATGTGGTGAAGCGCAGGAGGCTGCTTAATCTCCTGGATTTGTATGCAGCATGTGCTTATGTAGTTCGGGATTACACCTAATGATTAAGTATCTGTGCCCTACTGTTCTCTCTCTCTGCCACTCAGTCTTTCAGAAACTTTTGCACATGAGCTGCTTTTCAGCTGAGATGGCCCACTCCATGCTGCTACAGATGAATTTAAAGCATAGCCAATTTAAAATTTGTATTCTTCCTTCTATATTTGTCATTATCTTAGCTCACCTTTCTCATCTATCAGTTTTGAATCTATGTTCTATACAGCACTATGATCCCCAGCTTTGAGCTATATGCAGATTTAATAGTTACAACTTTTTAAAATATTTTATTTATTCATTTTCAAGCAGAGAGAGAGAGAGAGAGAGAGAGAGAGAGAGAGAGAGAGAGAGAGAGAGCGCACCAGGGCCACCTCCTTGTGGGTCTGGCTTATGTGGGTCCTGGGGAATTGAACCCAGGGCCTTAGGCATGGAGGCAAGTGCCTTAACCGCTGAGCCATCTCTCCAGCCCAATAGTTACAATTTCTGATCACTTTCTTTGTGCCTATTACAAATGCATTTATTTATTACATGTTTATTACACACAGTCATTTATTGCTTTTCTCAGCAAATAAGTGTGTAGATAAGGGAATTTGAAACTCAGAGACTAAGTAGTCCCCAGTTGCATAGCTGATAATTGCAACAAAGCAGAATTCAGAATCTAATTTGAATGATTCCAAGTCCACGAGTCATGCTCTTTGCTTCATTACTTTAACTTCCACCAGCCCCTGAGTCAGCCCCTGACATGCTACTACAACACATGCAAAGACAGACTTCCATCAGCCCCTCTAGAGCCCTTCTGCTCTCCTGTGACTGCCCATTACTCAGGGACCAGTTGTTTAATTTCTGAGACCATAGCGGCAAAATCCTTATTCTTCCACGTTGATCTGAAGCTGTTGAGAGAATGTTGAGAAGCACCATGACACCATTAAAAGAAATGGGGCCTGGATGGCGCAGTGGATAGCACGCATGCCTGAGAACCAGAGTTGAGATCCTCCACACCCCCATCATTGCCGGGTGGGTGGGGCAGCCTATCTCTGCCCCCCAGGCAGAGCCAGCAGATCCCTGGGGGCCAGCAGGCTAGCTAGACTAGCCGAATCGACAACCTCTGGGTTCAAGTGAGAGATGGACTCAGGAAATAAGGTGAAGAGTGAGAAAGGTATCTGATAGCAGCATCTGGCCTTCACATGCATCTGCACACATACAGGCACACAAGTTTAGGCACTTGTACCACATACAACACACGTGCAAAAATCCAAATGTGATTTGTCTCTGGCTAACCTCATTTGTACTTCCACACTAAGGAAATGAGCTTATTTAATAAATTACAAAAAGGTTAAGTAACAAAAGCGTTTGACAGAATACAGTGTAAAATATATCTGAGTTGTACACAGACAGTCTAATTCTCAGTTTAAGCCATCATTGTGAGCTAATTTTGTGGCTCTGGACCTATGTGCAGCCACTTTGTTAAATAATGTATCTAGATTTTTCTTATGATAGGCAATCATCTTGCCAAGGTCCTCCAAGGTTGACTCGTACATGCTTTAGATTATAATTTTTGACAAGCGCATAGGAAAGCAATTTTAAGTAATGAGTAAATATTTTTACAATTTCTTAAGATGCTTTTTATACATACAAGATTTCAAACAGCAAAAATTGTTACAAGAGATGGAGAACTATGATATATTGTCTGTTAAGAGCAAATGATACTGCAAAGACCTTTTCATCCAGGGAAACAGTAACGGCACCACAATGACTAGGCTTGTGGATAACACGCTATTGGGATGTCATTTCTGGCTAGTTCCCTGCTTCCCACGATGCCTCTATTGCGAAAGATGTTCCCTTTGTGAAATCATCGGGGCTATGGGCCTAGAGGGAGAGAATTTGAAACGAATAAGGTGTGTGGCCCCTACCTTCTTTGAACTAGGCTTTAAGTTTTCAAAACTCGTGTTCCCTTCCTTGCCCTGCAACGTGGACGACTGCTGAGCATGGCCTTCTGAGTTTCTAAACTCAGCTGCCAAAATCCAAGCCCCGTGACTTAAATAGATTTACAAGGGTGCTGTGCTCTGACAAGGGAAGAGTATAGGTGGCCTAGGAAGGGGCTTCTGCTCACCTGGCTTGCAGGACTCCCTGGAGACTGGGAGAGCCTCAGTGCACAAACATGAAGTTTTGAAAACTCTGAACTTCGGTTTGCTCTGACAGTAGGCATTTGAGGAGCATTAAAAAAGTGTCTTCCGTGTAATGCTGCAGTTGGCAGAGTTCCCTCAGAGTGATGGTCCCTGGAGACCAAGTTTTGCTGACTGCTCTTGTCAAGCGCAATGCCAGAGTGCTGTGAGATGATTTCTGTCAGTGGCCCCCAAGGCTTATTCTCTTCGTGATTTACTCTTGCTGGGCAATATGCCCACAGTAGTGTTCCTGTGAGACCACAGGTCAAGCGGACTAGGGACTGGAAACTGACTGAGGGGAATGCCAACTGAACCCTCCATTTTCTGGAGGAGGTAACAAGTCTGTTTAGGTGAACTAGCACTTTCTAAAGTAAGTTTTAGGAAAATAGAATGTTAAAATATAGCCGTGCTCTTTGCATGGATCCATGACATCTAAAACACAGTTCTATTTCATCAAAGAATAACAAGAAGTAGAGAAAACAAACAAAACTGAAAAATGTATTAGCATTCTCAGCTTCCAGCTCCAACTTTTTAACCTACTCAACACCATGGCGAATTCTCTTCCTTATCTCCAAGCTCTGGTTTACTTGTCCAAAATGAAGAGGCTTGTCCACATTGTTACTGTAGTAATAAGTCATAAAATTTTGTTGATTGTACAGGTCTATCCAAACTCTTTTTTTCTCCCTTCCCTTCCTCCCTCCCTCCTTTCTTCCCTCCCTCCCTCCCCCTTCCCTCCCTCCCCCCCTCTTTTCTCTCTCTCTCTCTCTCTCTCTCTCTCTCTCTCTCTCTCTCTCTCTCTCTCACACACACACACACACTGAAGGAACAGTATTTCCATGTTCTGATTACTTCCTCTGCTATTTAGTAGAGTGTAAATGTTTGCCCTTTTCCCATTTGTTTATTAAAATTTTAACCCTCCATGTGATGGTATTAGGAAGTGGGGCCTTTGGGAGATCAGGTCACAAGGGTGGAGCTCTCATGAGTAAATGGGATTAGCACCCTTAGCTCTTATAAAAGAGGTCTCTAAGAACTACTTTGCCCCTTTTACCATGTGACAATAGGGCACGATGGTGCCTTCTTTAAGCCAAAAAGCAAGACTTTGCTAGACGTAATCTGCCTTGACATTAGCAGCCCCAGCATGAAGTTCTGTTGATTATCAGACAAGTTTTGTTACAGTGGTATGAAAAGACTAGGGCACCGCTTTAAAAGAGAACAAAGTTTGCAGCAAAGTTAAGTAGAAAATACAGAGCCCTCGTGTCCCCCTACGCAACATCCTTCCCCATCAGTATCCTACATAAGAGGGCTACATGGTTGATGAGGCCTGGCTCTGGTAGTTTATCCAGAGGACTGGCCCCGTTGTGATGGATCCTTTCCCCTGCTCTGCTAGAAACTGGAAAGTTTTGTTCAGTATTTAACTGTTAACATTCTTGGAGTCAAAAACTCACAAAAGGCCGGAGGGATGGCTCAATATTTAAGGCCTACAAAACCTAAAAATCTGGTTTATAACAACCTGGGTTCTATTCCCCAGTACCCACCTTAAGACAAATGCACAAAGTGGCACATGCATCTGGAGGTCACTTGCAGCAGCTGGGGGCCCTGACACACACATCCCAGCCAGTCTCTCTCTCTCTCTCTCTCTCTCTCTCTCTCTCTCTCTCTCTCTCTCTGTAAAACTCAGAAAAGCCTAGGGAGTTGGTGCCAGTGAGGGTTTTGACTCTCAGTTGTCTGAACTCAGCCCTCAGTTTTTGTGTTGGTTTGAGTCATATATCCCTCCTAAACTCATGTGTAAGCCAAAATAAATGCTTTCCTCCCACCAGCTACTTTTGACGTATTGTCCTAGCAGTGCGCATTAGTGGGCTTCCCTCCTGTAGAAAGGTTTGCTTATGAGTCTGTACTTATGTCCATGGAATTCTGTGTATCTACACATCTATCTCTCCGGATTTCAAGGAATCAATTGACCTCATCAACTCATTTTCTGCCAGATTCTAAGAATAGTTGTTGATCTTTCCGTTTTCTCCTCGTTGTTGGAATGAGATGATCACATGGTGGATCTAAACTAGTCTTAGACTTCAGTTATTATGGCATCTATAGAATTATAAAGATTTTATAAAGTATAATTAACAATAATTGCATCCCATAGGGATTTGCCATATATTTAACAAGTAGTTCCTTCTAAATAGACATTTATGTTTTACTTTTTAATTTTTAATTATGTTTATTTATTTGATTTTTTGAGGTAGGATCTTGCTCTAGCCTGTGCTGACCTGGCATTCACTATGTAGTGTCAGGGTGGCCTTGAACTCACAGGGATCCTCCTACCTCTGCCTCCTGAGTGCTGGGATTAAAGGATGTGCCACCGCATCCGACCTTATTTGATTCTTAGTTTCCTGTTTATTTTCCTTTGCTGTTAGAAGCAAGAAGGTGAACAGTCTCCTTCTAGATGAATCTTTCTTATTTTTTTATAGGGAGAGAGAGAGAGAGAGAGAGAGAGAGAGAGAGAGAGAGAGAGAGAGAGAGAGAGAGAGAACGGACATGCCAGGGTCCCCAGCCACTGCGAACGAACTCCAGGTGCATGTGCCCCTTTTATGTATCTGGCTTTACATGGGTGCACTGGGGAATTGAACTTGGGTCATTGGGTCTTGCAAGCAAGCACCTTAACTGATGAGCCATGTCTCCATCCCCATCTAGATGAATCTTTCTGTGCATTTACCTCATTTTCTTTGTTCAATGTACAACTTCTATAAATACCTATGCATGGACATTTTCTCTTTCTTTCCTTTCTCCTCCACTGCCCACTGCCTTTCTCTCTCTCCCCCCACACACGTATACATGTGCATGTGCATGCATACATGCACAAGGGATTCAGTGTGGAGCCTGTGTGTGCTAAGCACATGCTCTGCCAGCTGAGCTCCACCCTCTGCTGTTGTTTCTGCTGTAGGAACAGCAAGCACACTTATTAAATGAAACTCCAGGAAGAATGTTTGAGGGCTTACAAAACTAGTGAGTTTTTTAAAAATAAATTCTGTTTGCAAAGGAGTGTAGCCCAAGGTGGAGGTAGAACATATTTAGATACGACTCAGGGGCCACAACAGTCATGTGGATGGAAACAAAGTAAAGACATGGAAAGAAGAATAATTTTATATCTTAACTATAGACAAAACAGTGAAAAGCTAAATTGGCAAAAGAGATGAAATTACAAGAACAGAAGTTTTCTTTGTCAAATTAGTTTCCACTCTTAGAATGTCATATTTTCCTTAAATTCTCTGAAAAACATGAAGTTCAAGATGTATGCTTAAACGAAACATTGCATTTACAGTCAGGCAAGAATCTTCATAACTCTAAAAAGTAACTGTTACCCTCCCCATAAAGTAGAGGAGAAACAGAAGTGGAGCGTATCATGGCTTGACGATGAAATGCTCCTCCAGAATCCTGTGCTGAACACTTCATTCTCTGCTGGCAGTGCTCTTTGGGAGATCGTGGAAACCTTAGGAGGTGGAGCCGAGCTAGCAGAAGTAGGTCATGGAGTACGCCTTTAGACGTTCTCTCTTCTTAACCCCCCTCAACACCCCCCTACCTGTTCCCTTCCTTGCTCTCTGCTTCCATCCACCATAATGTGAGAAACTCCTCTATCAGACACTCCTATGCCCTGATTTTCTACCCAAGCACATAAGGTCAAGAAACCATGGACTGAACCTTCTGAAGCCAATGACAAGAAAGTCTTGTTAACAACAGAGAGCTTACGCGACTCCCTACAGTTCCACGTACAACTGAGTGTGGACAAGGACAGCACTGCAGTCCAAGGACTGTCTGCTGCTTGTCCTGTGCTGCTAGTCTCTTCTGGGATGGGAACAGCTCAGCATCAAAGCTGAGTGGAAGCCAGCACTTGGCCACTGGCTTAACTATGACGAATATTGAAAATAACATGTCTGCCAGAGAGAATTAAAATCAAAATATGGAAGCAGAACTTGGTCAAGTCGGCAGGGAAAGAGATTCGAATCCGTGAGATAGAGAAAAGGAATGGACAGGTAAGGCACGCAGGTGTGCCTCCTTCTCTGTTCTGTCGGCCTCCTGCTGTGTCTGCCTGACTGAAGGCAGTGGCTAGAAGCAAGCAGCCCTAAGGATGGTTAAAATGGTTAGAAAACCTTGTTCCCCTTTTAGGATGCCTGAGATCAGAAGAGGAAATTAAAAAATAAACACATATCTGCCATTGGAGAGGAGAACAATGTGGGATATTTAGAGAATGCAAATTTATGAAGAGAGGTAAGGTTTGTTGCAGAACAAAGACAGGAGACGGGGACATTGAAGAGGACAACCCGGAAATTACAGTGGAAACAGACAAACAGGAGTCAGAGTGACCAGGAAGGAGAGCGAGGCGGGAAAGCCGTCGATAGCTTGTGGCTGCCAAAATAAATTCCTTTTGGAATTATGAATAGGGTGTGGCATTATTAAGTGAATTGGGAGGGTGGCAGCTTCACTCCTAAAAAATGTCATGTCCATTGATTTCATCTGTGAAGTTTGTGGAGCTGAAATAATAGTTATTCAGTAAATGTGGTTCAGAGTTTGTAGGGAAAAGGAATTCTTGGGAGCATGTGTGTCCAGGAAATCTGCCCTAGATCAGAATTTCAGCCAAGGTTAGCACTCCTTGATTCATGCATGTTGATTAAATGGCTCTCAATTTGGCCTTTCATCTGTTCACAGGCCCACTGTCTACGTTTATTAGCTGAATTGTGTTCACAATAATCCTCGAAGGAAACTATTGTTATACACATTTAATGGAATTGTAAGAATTGGAAGGCAGAGAGCTATGACCCAAATTTTCTTGCTTCAGATCAGAGTGGTTTCCTATCCCACACTCAACTCTGCTGGGGAGAGAGGACCTGCCACTGGCTCATGGGTTCTTTTCTTCAACGTCTATCCCAGTCATATGTACTTAGTATATTTGGTATAAGTTAATTAAAGTAAATCTCGATGTTGAACAATCTACAGGAAACAGAAGGAAGAAGTAGAGATTATTTTTTAAAGTTACCTATGTATTTTAATAGTAAATATATTAAATAATTGAAATAGTAATGGGATATTTTAAATAAATTATAACACATTTGTATGACCCAAACTATGAAGCCATGAAGGATGATAGACAGGATGTTGAAGAATAATGATATGAAAAAGTCTTCCTGTTTATCTTTTCTCTTGGCTTTCTGGAGGAATACATTATCAGCACCTTGTGTAGAAAAACTTGAAATTTAGAGAGGGTTAATAATACGTATGAGCTCAGAGAGCTCCCAAAACTAAGGATTCCATCTATATCCCTAAACCCAAACACTTAGCTACATCAGCAAACTAAATGGAAACATAGTAAAATCTTACTAGTGATGTATTTCTGAGCCAAGAGATAATGGGTGCTGTGTTTTCTTCTATTCCTCTCTGTACATTGTTCTCATTCTCGCCAATGCCTTGCATGACATTTGTAGTATATAGAAGAGAAATCTATGTCAAAATATATTTGAGTAAAGAAAGAGTTTAATCTTTCATGGACCTCAGCAAAGTCTTAGCATCTCCAAAACAAAAGCCAGCCACAGAAAAGTAAGGAGCCACTCTGATGAAAGACCCTAAATAAAGTGCAGCTCTGTGGTTTTACCATCTTGGCATTTAGGAGCTGTTAATGGATGCTGACCAGTCTTTTTCTCTAAATATGCATTTTCTCTATGTCCCAATTTCTTCTGCTGATTTAAAGAACAGTTAATAAACCGTGCCAAATCCTGTGCAGTTGTAGCCTAGTCTTGTGTGACAGTGTGGAGGGATGAAGCAGTAAGTTATTCAGCTCTATGCCTCAGTTCTCTTCCTTCTTGTCTGAAATGTTACTCAGCTCTCATCTCAGAATGTGCTGGTGGTCACTTTCACAGGGCTGATACTCTCTGCATTGTGCAGCCTCCACAATGGCTTGAGCAGCAGCCCTCTTTCATGGTAATACACTGCTATATTTTAGTATCATTTGTTACTGTCCAGAGAAACAACATCTTAAAAACTACTGATTGTCTCTAAGGATTTTAGGTTGCTGATATTATTCCAGATTTCCCCTTCAAATCCCATTTCCTTTTTCAATCAATAGTGATGTGTCTCCACATAGTGTAATGTTGTCATGATTTCCATAGAAACCGTCTGGAGGCTGCAAACACAAGATCACACCCTCCCTGCAGGCTGAAGGAAAAAAGCCCTCATTGAGACATAAATCATTTGGTGATGGGGGTGAGTGTGGGGGAGGAAATGGCTTTGGGACGAAAATTGCTTTTGGTACCATCTTTGCTGCAGGGTGAAATTTCCCAATGAAGTGGTCTGTGGTGGCGGCTGCTTGCCAAGGCGAGGCTCTGGAATAGGTTACTTGCTGGAACTCTGATGCCGTGAAAGCTCGAGACAGAGAGGTCTTCCTCCTTAGGAGGGACCGACAGACATAAGGTCCTGGTCAGCTTCAGTATATATGAAGACAGGACAGAAAGCAAGTTGAATGCCAATTTCTGTGTAGAGATGGACTTTGTCTCGCTTTTACCATGACTTGACTGTTCTGGGGCCTCTTTCTAAAGTTCCCAAAGCTGGGAGAGGATCATCCATGCATCTCTGTTTAATTATTATTCTGTGGAGTAGGTCCACTGTGTTCTCTAACCACTTTCCCACTAGCCTGGTAGGGGAAACTGAAGGGAATCACTTTAGCATCTAGCTCACACCAACCTGGTCTTCAAGGAATGACTAAGAAAGTCCCAGGAGATCATTCAAAATGTATCATCATTAGAGTTGCATCTTTGGTCTGTAGGCACAGTGTCTGTTATAAACATTGGAATTAAATAGTGAATGAACCAGCCATTTCATTACCAGGTGTTATCAGTGTATTGGTAACACCAATCTTTTCTTGCTACAGACTCTGTGTTGCCTTGGCTGGTGGACGTTCATTGTCACGTTTGCCTAGACAATTCAGAGTTCATATCTTCCTGTTAGTGTCTCAATACTGTTTGCTTTAGAAGGACATCTAATTACAGAACAGCTCTTACCCTTCACTGAAAATCACCTGCACCTGGTCCAACAAACACTTTTCTGTCTGACAGCTGGGATAACAAAGTTGAGCTTTGGTTCTGTCATTCACTGTATTGTAAATATGGCCAGATCCTTTTATCCTGTCTTAGTTTCTCCATTAAAAAAATTTCAATTGGGGAGGGGGCTGCAGAATTGCCTTGTTTAAGGTACTTGCTTGCCAAGTCTAATTGAGTCCCAGTACCCATGTAAAGCCAGATACACGAAGTGACTCATGGGTCTGTAGTTCATTTACAATTGCTGGAGCCCTGGCAGCCCATTCTGTCTGTCTCTGTCTCTTCTCTCTATCTCTCTCTGTTTGCAAATAAATAAATAAAATAATTTTTTAAAAGTTAGTTCAGTTAATATGAGTTTTCTATAGGAAGAACTCCCTGTTTTTCTACATGGGTTGTTGTTATATTATCTAATCTGCTCTCAAACTCATGGACTAAGCGATCCTCCAGCTTCAGTCTCCTCAGTAGCTGGGACTTCAGGTGCATTTGCCCTCCCTTTTAAAGAATATCGCAGATAATCTAATGTATAGCCCCAATAACAGCGGAGCTACCTGAATGGAGGTGTTCCCCACCTTCCCTTCATGCACCCAACCCCTTATTCTACTCCTTGGCCTCCAGAGGAGCTCAGTGGGTAGAAAAGGCTTTGACACACACAGTTCAGTGTGCTCCAGGTATGTCTAGCAAAGTAGACTCCCTTTAGGTCCTTTAAGGTTCAAAAGTTCTGGAGATAGAAGAAATGAGCCCCCATAGCTCCTGTAGATGTCTGAGGTGATGCTGATATACGCCTCCTCTCCCTGCAACAGGCATTTTGATGGACAGCAATGGGCCCAGAAGTCTGGGTCATGATGTTTGATTTGTGAACCCATTATCATCACTTCCCCAAAGCATGTATCCTTTAAAAGGTCATTTCACTTCTATGAGCCACTGTCTGCATTCATAAGATAGAGAAGATATGATCACGACGGTGTTTTATGAGATTAATAGTAGAAGATCCCCCTTTGTGTGTGGTTATCCACCCTTGGCCAATGATGGGGGCTAGGCAGTCTCTATGGGCACTGACTATCCTTGGAGATTCTTGCTGGTTATACTGAAAATGTGTGGCTCTGGCAGCTCTTCATGTAGATCATTGCTCATGGTTGTTTTCTGTGAACAATCATGAGAGCTGAGCTAATGCTGTTCCCACACAGAGCAGATTTTCCTTGGCTTCCCATGAAAGTAACAAATCCCTAAACTTAGCGCTTCTCTGGTGACAGAGCCACTGTTGATGCAGGAAGCTCTTGATGGCCCGACCATCCTTGTCTCGGGAGCCATGGGCAGCCAGTGCCAACCAAGGAGGTTCACGGGTTCATTTTTCAGTGATAACGTCTTTACCCTGTCTTCTGCCAGAACTCATAAAATAGTATCAGGCTAACTTCTTGGCAATAAGTAAAATGATATCAGGACCTACAAGGTTTTAGACTCATATAATAAGGAAATGATTACTTCAACCCTATGACATATATGGCTCTAGGACTGTAATTCATAGGTAACAAAAGTCAGTTTCATCATGGTTCAGTAACTTGCCAAACTTCACATAGCTATTATATGGTAGAATCAAGATTAAGCTCGTGTCATTTGAAAAGTTATACCCTTGTCTGTATTTCCTCTCCAAATTATAAGAAATAATGGCTACAAAGGCAGGATATACACAATTCTAATTAAAAGATAGTTATAAAATAGACACCAAATTGGTTCATTTTAATAAATATGTATTGATAGCCAGATTGCCCATTTCAACCTCTGCGGAAAACCTGGATTTAGTCGTGGCCATTGGCTACGTGACCTTGAATCCAATGCTCCACATCCGAGTGCCAGGCCAGGTTCACTCATAAAATCAGACAACCCACTAAATACTTTAGCCACCAGGTATTTACTACAGCAAATTGATTATCTACACAGTCTATGCATGATAACAAGAAGAAGCAGCCCACCGACTGTGGAGTGGTCGGAGATGAGGCTGCCCTGCAGGATGGTGAACTCAGCTTTCTGCTCTCAGCTGCTCCTGGGCCTTCCAGGAATCTCTGGAGAAACTGGGAGGAAGTCATAGATGGAAACAAGTGTAGCTACAAGGCTGATGCTGGCAGGAAGTAAAAAGAAGAAAGAAGTCTGCTTCCCTTGCTGTGTCCATCTTGTCTTCTGTTTTGGCCTTCTCTTTATGGAAAGTACAGTTAAGGAATTTGAGTCATACAGTTGCCAAGTCTGATCAAAACAGAGGTTAGAGAATATGCAGAGAAGACAGAGGGATATAGAGCTCAGAGACAGGGAAAGGGGAGAATGACACATACAGTTGCTGTCATTGGTCCTCTTTCTGTAAAATGGGATAATGAATATCCCATCAATTCTTCTCGGAGATTAAGTAACCACTCATCTGCTTGAGATTGATGTCAAGTACTCACCAAATGCAAGTCTATTTCTTATTATGCTAAGCTTTCTTTTTGTATCATCTGCTGCCTCTGCCTTTCTGGGAGACTTGGGTGTTGTGCTTACTGAGGGATTATCAGACCATCTGGGAAGCTGGCCTTTCTAAGCTTCATGTGCTGGGCAGGCTCAGGCCTCAGCACTTGCCCCTGAGTCAAGATGGGAAACTTCTCCCAGAGAGATTTAATTAGCTGGTTGTCAGAAGGGTGTTGGTAGATGAAATGCCAGTTTTAGACGGGATCTGTGGGTGCTCTGATGTGGGATTCTCAGTTTAATCATCTGTCATCCCATTTCCTCTTTCTCAAAATAATACCCCTGCTTTTCACTTCTCTCTTTTCCCTCTCTGAGTTAACAAGATTCATTTTAACAGGCAGCTGTGCTGAGCTCTGGGGCTCCTTGAAGCAGCCTCTGGGGATAGACAGCCCTGTGGGCCCAGCCTGCGTTTCATCAGCAACACAGCTGAAGCTTAAGGGAACAGAATGTGAGGTAGATACAGCCACACTAGGGTTCTAGTCCTTGCTCAACAGCTAGTTGCTTTGTCTTAAGCAAGTCGCTTTTGAAAGCTGCACCTCACTTCTCTGTAAAATATCCACAGTAATTGTATATACAGGTTGTTGGAAAAAAATAGAAAATTCCCATGATCTTGTACACTGGCATGTTTTACAATTTTTGTAATGATACTTGATATCATTCCTACCTACAAACACTTTATGCTTTTATAAATTCTTGATGAGCTCAAATTTATAAATTTTATAAGTGTTTATTGCTCATCTATCGATGCTAGATTCTGTGCAAGTATTTGGTGAAGGAAAGGGCCAACAACCGTGACCTGATAAAAATAAAGCCCTTGGGCTGGAGAGTTGGCTTAGCGGTTAAGGCACTTGCCTCCAATGCCTAAGGCCCTGGGTTCAATTCCCTAGGACCCACATAAGCCAGACTCACAAGGTGGTGGCCCTGGTGCGCTCTCTCTCTCTCTCTCTCTCTCTCTCTCTCTCTCTCTCTCTCTCTCTCTCTCTCTCTCATCTCTCTCATCTCTCTGCTTGAAAATGAATAAATAAAAATTTTAGAAAAAAAAGCCCTTGCCTTCAGGGTGCTGTCAGCTTGAGGACCAGGAGAGGAAGGCTGGCCATGACTCCAAACTTACAGTATGGTATGGTACACATTATAAATCGGGTGTGCACAATGGCCCTGGAGGCTCAGTACCAGATGGACAACCCAATTAGGATGAGGGAGGGGTTTAGGAACAACCTCATACCTCACTGCCCATTTGTAATGCCTAGAAAAAAGTGTGTGTGTGTGTGTGTGTGTGTGTGTGTGATGGAAATATATGCTGGTGTGTGTAGTCTTGGGTCTAGAGGGGATTTCAAGAGGATCTATAAAAGTAATGCGTGGCATGCTCAGGGATCTGAAACCCTGTAGAGAGTGAAGGCACAAGTTGACCCAAAGTCAAAGCCAGAGGTCGGCCAGGGCTTCATCTGCAGGGCCTCAGGGAGCAGGTAAGAGCCACAAGCCCTGGGAAGCTTCTTGCTATTCTGGCTGTCTTCCTCCCAGAAGTGCCACCTGCTTCTCAGACCACACCTCTCAGATCTTCTGACATTTGTCCAATAATAATCACATGTCTCCTTTTCCTCATTTATTTAGTATGTTCTATGTGTGTGCATGTATGTGTGTGAGTGTGGGCATTTGTGTGTAGGTCAATGGACAGTGTTCAGGTCAGTTCTCACCGTCTACTTCATTTTGAGATTGGCTTTCTTGTTCAATCCTCTGCTCCTCTCATGAACTTCTAGCAGATTCTCCTCCCTCCTTGCTGTCACACTGGGAAGCCCACAACAGCTGCTGGGGATGCAGATCCAGGTCCTTAGAGTGCATGGCAAGTGCTTTACCTGCTGAAACATCTGCCCATCCCTCTCCATTATTATTATTATTATTATTATTATTAAAAATATTTTATTCATTCATTTTTCAAGCAGGGAGAGAGAGAGACAGAGAGAGAGAGACAGAGAGAGTGCACCAGGGCCACCACCTTGTGGGTCTGGCTTATGTGGGTCATGGGGAGTTGAACCCAGGGCCTTAGGCACTGGAGGCAAGTGCCTTAATTGCTGAGCCATCTCTCCAGCCCCAGCCCTCTCCATTATTATTAAGGCAATTCCGATTTTGCTGAGGGATTCAATGTGCTCTGATTGACACACTGCATTTTTTTTACCTCCTTTACGATACAGTTATGAACATCTAAATGAAAATCCTAACTGACACTGATGTGCACTGGCTGCAGATTCAAAAAATTAAAAACTCAGTGGTGTGTGATGATCTGTGAACTTCTTCCATTAGAGGAGCAAATACAAATGAATTACTTAAGCTCTGGGAGAGCTAGAACATCGCATCTTTTGTGGTGTACAACCCAGGATGGAACCTTTACTAAAACCATTTAAAAAGAGAACTCTAAATACTAGGAAACACGACGTACATTCAAGTCCTAGTTCTAAGAAGTGAATTTGTCATTCTGGATGAGCTGTTAACTATCAAATAATTTGATTCTTAGGAAAATAGAAACAAAGCCTCCACTGCAGCCATCATGATTGCCCAATAAACCACAATAAAAATAGCTGACACATTGTTTCCTATAGCCCAGGCAGTTTTAAGCATTTTGTATGTATCATTTCACTCAAGACATAAAATTTAATAATAATCTGATAAAGGAAATGAGACATACAATTAACTAAGTATAGGTCATAAACTTCTAACAG
>PVHP010038896.1:0-16662 GCA_004024765.1 Zapus hudsonius | reverse complement strand
TTGGTTGGTTGGCTGGCTGGTTGGTTGGCTGGCTGGCTGGCTGGTTGGCTGGTTAGCTGACTGGTTGGTTGTTTGGGTTCTTGAGAGAGCATCTCACTGTGTAGCCCAGATCTCCTGGAATTTACTATCTGGATCAGGTTGCCTTGAACTTTCAGTAATCCTCCTGCCTCTATCTCTCTAGTACTAAGATTACAGATATTGTAGATAGTTTACATTGCTTGGATGAACGTCCAAACCAGACACAGTTTATGGGAGGAGGGAGTTTATTTCAAGCTTATAGATCCAGGGGAAGTTCCATCCGTGGTGGAAGAAGCTGTTTCCATATATCCAAGCAGAGAGAAACAACCAAACAGCCTGCAAATATCAAAAGCAGCAAGCAGCGGCGAGATGGCTTCAAGGTTACTGCGAGGAGCTGGCGCTCTGGCTGCGCAGGCCCTGCGGGGCTGCGGTCCCCGTGTCGCGGCCACAGCGCGCTCCATGGCCTCCGGAGGCGGGGTTCCCAGCGAAGAGGAGCAGGCCACGGGGCTGGAGAGGGAGATCATGATCGCCTCGCAGAAGGGCCTGGACCCATACAACATGTTTCCCCCCAAGGCAGCTTCGGGCACCAAGGAAGACCCTAATTTAGTCCCGTCCATCACCAACAAGCGAATAGTCGGCTGCGTCTGTGAGGAGGACAACTGCACTGTCATGTGGTTCTGGCTGCACAAAGGCGAGGCTCAGCGATGCCCCAACTGTGGAGCCCACTATAAGCTGGTGCCCCACCAGATGGCCCACTGAGCCCTACATTGACATACTCAGAATATACTGGAAAGCTTTTTCTTCCTAATAAAGACTAGCCATTGCATTGGCTCCCCCCCGCAAAAAAAAAAGCAGCAAGCAGGACCCCAGAGCTCAAACCTCTCTGCACACCTTTGGGCTGGAATTCAGATCTCCCCACAATAACATCTCCTCCAGCCAAGCAGCTGGAGATCTAAGTGACGAGTTTAATTTTAACAACTGAATCATTGGGGGATATACATTCAAACTACCTCACAACAAGGATGTGACACCATGTCCAGCCTAATAAATCTGCTTTGATATGATGCACTTATGAATAATAACTATCTGTTTATGCAGGAGACATTTTTAGAGCATCAAATAAATGTTCTGTTGTAAAAAATACACATTTTTTAAACTCACATTTTGCATTTACTGACATCTCAAATAAGCCCAGAGAAAGAAAGTACTAGACTACTGGGAAATCCCCGTCACTTTGTTAGAAATCTCAGAAGGAAAGGTTGTGGAAAATAATAAATATGACAGCTTATTTCAACAGCTACTGTCAACTAGTACGTAGGTTTCATTAGCATGAGAAGCTGAACTGGGAATCTGACAGACAGTGCCTGAATTAATAAGCCTGGCTTCTCCTTATGATGAAAGCTCCATTTGGGCATGCTAATAATGAGCCTTCTTGTTGTTCAAAGAAGGAATGATGGAACAAAGGTTAAAGTGACCCACGGTGTGAGATGACCCACACGCTTTCAAGTTCTCCAGCACCTCTGTGGTCCACTCAGAAGCTGATTAGTCCACTAAGGCATTAAGTGAAAAGCACAAATAACCCTTGCAGCTTCCCCTCTTCCTCTGGGGAGCTATCTGCCCCGTGTTCAATACTCCACGTCTCCTCCATTAAGAGAAAAGTAATAAAGTCACTCTGAAAAGAAACCATGTTGAGAAGACACAGCCTTCTTTGGAGAATAGATGTGTAATAATGATGGTAATACTGGTCAGTTAGGTATTTATTTGGCTGGAGCCTCATGGTTTGCACCGAACCATGACAATTCCATAACCTGGTGAGGCGGTGTTAGAGAAAGTGGGCTTCCTGCCTACCCTGAGAATGCTCACCCGAACCGCTAAGCTTACCCGTGAAAATACAACACATTCTAGAAATGGCCTTAGCCCAGGAGAATGCTAGAAATGTCTCAATGACTTGATGAGTAAATTACAGGAAATACCACCGAATCCTCTTTCAGAGCAAATTCATTACATGACAAATTGAGCTAACCATTCAAGCCCCCATTAAAAAAATAATTCATTTTTCATTTTATGCATCTCTTGGGTTTTCCTTTCCTCTAAGACATTTAAAGTGTAATTGATTAAGTATTAAAGGCTGTCACCAAAACAGGGCTGGAAACCCTCTTTTGATCCAGTCTTATTTTTTTACATTATTTTCCTGAAACAAATGCGTTATTATTATTATTTTTACATGTTATATGTTTAAAAGATTTGGGGGAAGAGAGGTGGGGAGATGGCTCAGTAGTTAAAAGCACTTGTTTGCAAAGCCTACTGGCTTGGGTTCAATTCCCAAGCGACCCATGTAAAGCTCGATGTAAAAAATGTCACAACTGTCTGGCATTCACTTTCAGTGGCAAGCAACCTGGGCACATCCAATCCCCCACAAATAAATAATTTATTGTAAAAGAATTTGTGTGTGCGTGTGGGGGGGTTACATTCACATGTATGCATGTGTGTGAGCATGAGTGTAGAGACCGGAAGTTACCATTGTTCTCCATCTTATTTTCCTTTTTATTGAGACAGGGTCTTTCACTGAGTTTGAAGCTCCAGTTGATTAGACTGAGTGACCAGCAAATTCACACACCTCTAGTCTCCATCTCCCCAGCACTGGGATTGCTGGGAATCCAAACTCGGGTCACCATGCTGGGACAGCCAGCCTGTTACCAACTGAGCCGTCTTCCAACCTCCACTTCAAAAATACGGTTCAACTTGTAAAAGTGGCATTTTTATAAGCCTTTCCAAAAGTAGACTTTATCCAGAATCTTGGAGCTGGTACCACCTCCACCTGGGGTGGCAAACTGGGGGCTGTTTGTGCCCGACTCTGCACCAGCCTAGTGCACTAAGAAAGCCAAGGTCCAGGGAAGAGGAGTGGGGGGTCCCACAGACACAGCTCTTGTATGGCTCAGGTGGGCTCCAAGCCCAGTACTTACATACATACATACATACATACATACATACATACATACATACATACATACAGGGACTCCCTTAAGTGAAAGTCCTTCAAAAGTGAAATGAAAGGGAAGTTGGGCAGTGCCTCAGCTTAAGCTGCTTTTAACAAAACCCCCCAGAAATTTATTAAGATTAAATTTATTTTTATATCTGTTGGTATGACAGAAATTTCTCTCTCCTACTCTGGATGCTGGAAGTGTGTTCAGCTTCTGAAGAGGGCTTCTTCTGGGTTGCAGACCCCCACCCCTGTTTGTCAGAGAGCTCTCCGGCCTGTTCTTACAAGGGCATCAATCCTATTCTTGAGGTCTCCACTATTCATGTCCAAATTATCTTGTAAACGCCATCCCTTAACACCATCACCCGAGGGATTAAGATGTTCCACCTACGAAGTTTCAGTGACACAAACATGTAAGACACTACAGGCAGTTAATACGGAACTGGGTTACTAAGTTCTAACATGTTTTTATTGTTTTCAGATCAATTATGCTTGCTTCCTGGTTGGAATGCATGTATGACCACCACACACGCGTGGCATCACTAAATAACAGTGCTCCCCACCCACATCTCTACGGCAGCAGGTGCTGAGCACAAACACCTGAGACGATCATAATTGAGTTTTTCCTCGGGAAAAAGTCCAATGTTGGGCTGTGTTACATATTCCAAAGCCAAGTTTGCAGCCACGGTTTGTAATACAAATCAATTCGCCATCACCTCCAGCACAGTTTTCGTGGGGAAGAAAGCAATTAAGATTTAGAGCAGGTGCTGCTTTGACTATTAATTATAAAGCTCACGGAATGCATTGAAATGAGCAGGAAGACTGAGAGAGACATCTCATTCACTTTAAATTGGAAACCGCTCTCTTGCTTTTTAAAGGGACAGTCTTAAGCAAATTCAAAGCATAAATATTTTCATGCATGGGATAAAAATGTGGTTATGAAAGCAGTCGAGTCTATTTAAATGATTCTAAGAGTGACTATGGGTGCGTGAACTGAGTCACCATGCTTAAAGAATTTGGGGGTCACAACAAAATGAAAATAAGGTAAGATAAAAGCAGCCCAAGTTCAGAGAGAAGGGGCCTCCTGACAGTGATGGGTGGGTCTCAGGGGTCTTCTCAGACCCCAGGGGATGAAGGGTAGAGAGGAATGGAGGTAGATGGTTCTGCCTGTTTCTAAGGCAGGAGCGGGAACACGAGCGCCACAGTTTCCAGAGGCTGAAGTTCATGGCTGGGTAGAGCGTGACATACCCTTAGTATACCTGCTGTCGGTTGGTCGGGTCAGCATCCTGCTCCTCTACATCTGGTTAGAAAGACAAGATTTGGCCGGGCGTGGTGGCGCACGTCTTTAATCCCAGCACTCTGGAGGCAGAGGTAGGAGGATCGCTGTGAGTTCGAGGCCACCCTGAGACTAGAGAGTGAATTCCAGGTCAGCCTGGACTAGAGTGAAACCCTACCTCGAAAAACCAAAAAAAAAAAAAAAAAAAGACAGGATTCATAAGCAGATGCAGGAAATTCTCAAATGCAAATGTGAATTTGCCACCAAAGTCACGGAATGTTTTAGTTAAGCCAACTTCAGAGAGGCACCCGACCTCACAAAAACCTGGAGCAAATGCTAGTGAGGAACAGGATGAGAGGACCAAAGGAAATGGCAGCATGAATTATCTCTTGGGATTGAGTGGGATAAAGACATTCCCCAAACAACAAGAAGTCACCAGCTAGCAGTGGTGGCACACGCCTTTGATCCCAACACTCTGGAGTCAGAGGCAGGAGGATTGCTGTGAGTTCAAGGCCAGCCTGAGACTACAGAGTGAGTTCCAGGTCAGCCTGGGCTAGAGAAAGACCCTACTTCAAACAACAACAACAACAACAAAGGTTGGAAGGATACTAATCAGAAGGGTTGGAAATGGACACCATGGTTTCTGAACTATTTCAGTCAGTAGAGAAACAGACAGGGTTAAAGGCAATATGCAAGAGAACAGAGCTATGAGATTCTAAGATGCTAGTTCAGACAGAGGCAAAGGAAATTAAAAGTTTTGGAGAACAGCTCCAAAAATTATAATATCTCTCTGAGGCAGGGAATAGACAGAAGAGAGGAAAGGAAATCTTAAGACAGTAGGAGAATATTTCTCTGAGCAGAAAGAATTATAACTTCAATTGATTAGATTTTATTTCTCCTCTCAGAATTAAACATGTGAGCAACAGCGGTGAAATGAGTGGGTTACATTCCCCTGGAAAGCCTCTCGATGGGGGTGGTGGTGGTGGTGGTGGTGGAGAGTAGCTCCATGCTGGTTTTGAGAAAGGTTAAAATGATTTACGAGCTAGATGCTAACTAAACCCTCCAGTGCAGTATTAACGCCACACAAAATAGAATTCAAGGGGGGAAAAAAAGCAAGAACGGGAACAGAGGGTAAATTTAATCGTGAAGAGGTGTGATTAGCTAGGAAATTATATCATGAACCCAGATGCTGCCAATAAATTGCCCAAGTCACATGAAGCAGAAGCTACACAGAGGAAGAGAGAGAAACGAACTTAGAGTTATGAAGGGATATCTTAAAAGAATTTCCCCCGGCTGGAGAGATGGCTTAGTAGTTAAGGCATTTGCCTGCAAAGCCTAAGGATCTGAGCTGGATTCCCCAGTACTCAGGTAAAGCTAGATGCACAAGGCCCTGGCGCGACAATTTTTCTCTGTCTCTCTTCTCCCTCTTTCTCTCTAAATTAATTTAAAAAATGAATTTTCCACTGAAACAGATATGTAAAATTTGAGTGACCCAATTAATATACTTAATCTAGTTGCATGATTACTAGTTTTTAAACAATGCTCAAAGTGTGTAGATATAGTACACATATACATATTTTAAGCACACATGGGAAATTTCTAAAAACTATCCTTTTTTTTAAGAATATTTTATTCATTTTCAAGCAGATAGATAGACAGATAGATAAATATATATATATAGAGAGAGAGCGAGAGAGAGTACCAGGGCCACCACCTTGTGGGTCTGGCTTATGTGGATACTGGGGAATTGAACCTGGGGCCTTAGGCACTACAGGCAAGTGCCTTAACCACTGAGCCATCTCTCCAGCCCCAAAACTATCCTTTTCTTAACACAGAAAAAAAAATCTTAACAAATTCTGAAATTCCTGATCAAGTACAGATAAATGAGCGAGATTCACTGGTTATAAAGTCAGTGACATTAATATCAAAGGGATAGATACAAAAAATTAAAATAATTCAACCAGAACTGTAAAGCTCCATAGTCATTTCAGTTAATATAGAGAGTACTAGTTAGAAATTGTGTTAGCTTGAGTCTCTGTGATGGATACTCCAGGGAGGGGGCTGGCGGAGCCTGACCAGTGAAGGACTCGCCTCAAATGCAAGGCACCCTGAGTTCAGCATCACAAAGGAAACCACAGTAGAAAGGTTTACTTTGGCTGTGCTTTCAGGCCTTGAGCTCCATGGCTTTGGAGCCTGTGGTGAGTCAAAACCTGTCGGGGAGGTGCTCATGGTAGAGCAAGCTGCCCATCTGATGGTGGCCAAGAAGGGGAGTGGGAAGGGGCCGGGATCCCAACATACCCCTTGAAGTCATTCCCCCAACATGACTCCATCTCCTAAAGGTTCTACTACCTCCTGAAACCCACCTCTGGACAGTTAAGATCCTCCAACGGAGGATCAGATCCAAAAGAGGATCAACTGAGCACAGCACACCAGCATTTGAAGGGAAGGCTGGAGGAAGGGCAGGATTTGTTTCCAGAGCCTGAAAGTCAACTCGAATGGAAAATCCCATTGGCTTATGTAATGACAAAGTTCAAGGTAGAGTTGAATAGAGAGAGTTGGATCTAGGCTGTCATGTTACCATCAGTTCCTGTTTCCTCTGTTGTCCGGTCTTTTTCAGGTCGACCTTCTCCATAGGGTGGCAAAGTCATGATCACCCAGGGTCGGGCCTGGAGCCTCCTTGGTGGAGGCAAGAGGCTCAGCAGCCCCTGGGGTGGTCACGCTGAGTGAGGAGGGAGTGTGAGCTGAGGGCAAGTCCACTAAGCTGGAGACAGCAAAGCAAGCAACATGTCGTGAAACAGAAGCAAGAATTCATTCATAATCTGACAAACGATGAATAAGAACTCGTCGTGAGTTCGAGGCCACCCTGAGACTACATAGTGAATTCCAGGTCAGCCTGAGCTAGAGGGAGACCCCTACCTCGAAAAACCGAAAAAAAAAAAAAAAGGAACAGAGTGGAGGACTGGAGAAATGGCTCAGTGGTTAAGGCAAAGACTAATGACCGAGTTCCATTCCCCATGTAAAGCCAGATGCACAAAGTGTCACAGGCATATGGAGTTCATTTGCAGTGGTTGTAGGCCCTGGTGCGCCCATTCTCTCTCTCTGCTTGCAGATAAATAAAAATAATTTCAAAAAGAACAGGGTGCAAATGTGCACACAGGCAATATGAGGCTTAGGGGAGACGATTTTTTGAAAGTATAAGGAAATAAAAATTAGTTATTTGCAAGGAGAGAGAGGGCGAGAGAGATAATGGATGCTCTCTGTCTGGGCAAATGAGCTCCAGATGCATGCTCCACTCTGCGCATCTGACTTTACATGGGCACTGGGGAATCGAACCTGGGTCATTAGGCTTTGCAGTCAAACACCTTAACTGCTGAGCAGTCTCTCCAGCACCGGGGAAATATATATAATATATCTTTTAATATTTCATATATATTAATATATACTTTTATTATATATTTAAATATGATATATATTTAATATAAGTTTTAATCTATATTATTTTATTATATTTTAAATATATAATATATGATGTATATTTAATATAGTATATATTTTAATACATATTATTTTTATATATATTTTTAATATATATCATATGTGATATATTTATATGATATCTTTAAATATATATTCTTTTTATCATATATAATACATATTCTTATATATTTATATATTCTTAATATATAACATATAATATATATTCTTAATATATAATATAACATATAATATATTTTTACTATATAATATAATATATCTAATATCTAATATAAAATATATATTCTTAATATATATTCTATTATATTATGTATTATATATATTATATATTTCTATCCCCTTTCCGAGCGGCACGCGGCCTGTGACGTCACTTCCGCCCGCGCCCGTGGAGAGGGCGCGTCACTTCCGGCGGCCGTGGAGAAGGCGGCATGGCGGCGCGCGGCGGCGGCGGCGAGGCCCAGGCCGCGGCGGCCCCGGCGGAGAAGCCAAGTCACCGGAAGGTTCGGGCGGCGCTGAAGAAGGAGCGGAGGCGCCGGCGGCGGCAGGAGCGGGCCCGGCGGCGGGCGTCGGAGCTGCGGGGCCCGGCGGAGGCCGAAGGCGGGGAGGAGGCCGGCGAGGACGATGGCGAGCAGGAGCGGCGGCGCCGGGCGCACGAGGCCTGGCTGCAGCGGGAGCGCAGGGCGCAGGAGGAGTTCCGCGCCAGGCGAGAGGGAGAAGCCGCCCGGAAACGGAAGGCCGAGCTGGAGGCCCAGCTGCAGGCGGAAGGCGAGGCTCGGCGGCGGAGGGCGAGCGAGGAAGCGCTGCAGAAACAGAAAGTTCTGGAAAGCGGCGGCCCCTGGCAGAACCCGGAGCCCCCCGTGATGGCGGCGGCGGAGGCGGCGAGCCCCCTGGACCCCGAGCGAGCCCGGTGTCCGTTCTACGCCAAGACCGGAGCCTGCAGGTTCGGGGATCGGTGCTCCCGGGCGCATGCGGTCCCGAGCTCGAGTCCTACCCTGGTGGCCAGGAACATGTTCACCACGTTCGGCATGGAGCAGTGCACGCGGGACGACGACGACCCCGACGCCAGCCTGGAGTACAGCGACGAGGAGGCCTACCAGCACTTCCTCGACTTCTACCACGACGTGCTGCCCGAGTTCCGGAGCGTGGGCACCGTGATCCAGTTCAAGGTCAGCTGCAACCTGGAGGCGCATCTCAGGGGCAACGTGTACGTGCAGTACCGGTCGGAGGAGGAGTGTCGGGAGGCCCTGTCTCTCTTCCATGGCCGCTGGTACGCGGGGAGGCAGCTCCAGTGCCAGCTCTGCCCGGTGACCCGCTGGAAGATGGCCATCTGTGGTCTCTATGAGATCCAGCGGTGTCCCAGGGGAAAGCACTGTAACTTTCTGCACGTCTTCAGGAACCCCAACAATGAATTTGGGGAGACCTGCAGAGAAGCCCCCCGAGCTGGTAAGACCTCGGAGAGGAGGGAAAGACCGGGCCACCGTGAGGACTACTATGGACGGTCCAGGCGAAGAAGGAACCCTAGGTCAGACGTCTCCAGGAGGGATGGAGACCCAAAGTCAAGCGCGGAGCGGGGGATCTCACACACACACTCACACTCTAAGGAGTGGTGAGCACACTCCTAGGTACCCCAGCTGGACCCTGGACTCTGCCATCAGATCCCCCCTCACCCTTTCCTCTCCTTGCCATCCTTGGAAATTTCAGTGTTCCCTGGCGTTTGACATTTGGAAATAAACCAGTGCACCACCAGCCAGGTGGTGTGGTTCCTGCCTGTCAACCCCAGAACTTGGAAAGCTAACAGGACGGATCCAAGAAGTTCCAGGCCAATCAGGGCGACAGAGCGAGATTCTGTCTCCTTAAATAAATAAAAATGTACACCGTGGTGAAAAGTTGGCGAAAATTAAATAGGAAGCAGAAATTCTAAAAGGCTTCTTCATGTACTTCATTAAGGGTTCGAGTTCCTTAATCTGAGTATGCGGCCAGATGGGGACCCAACCCAGGGCCTTGCATTGCAAAGCCCCCAGCCCTGCAGTTCAGAATTCTAAAGAACCCCGTTTGTTCCAGTGCCTGTTTCACATCGAAAATGACCGAAGATTCTAGACGCACTCACTGGGTTCACGAATGCCAATTTTCAGTAAATTCAGTGTTTTTAAAAAAATATTTCTACTTATTTATTTGCAAGGAGAGAGAGTGCTAGAGAGAGTGAATGGGGAGGGCAGGGTCTCCAGCCACTGCAAATAAACTCCAGATGCATGAGCCACCTTGTGCATCTGGCTTTATGTAGGTACTGGGGAATCAAACTCAGGTTGTTAGGTTTTGTAGACAAGCGTCATTCGGAACCACTTCTCCAGCCCAAATTCAGTACTTTTCAATACCTTTCAGACTACAGTGAAGATTGAATGATTAAATGTGGTATATAAATCTTACTTTCTTATAATTCTGGGTCTTCATACATAGTAGGCAAAGGCTCTACCACCAAGCCACATCCTCATCCCATATGCTAATGGGCATTATGGGGTCATATCCCATCTGCCTGGGTCATTGCCCTGATAAATATCCACCTTGAGCTCAAATTTATGCTTGATTTATAATATCACATTATATATAAATTTATGTTTGATATAATATCCTGATTGCTGTTTATGACTCAGAAACTAGAACTGCAGGTTACTGTCAGAAGAGGTAATAGCTGCAGCACACATTAACTAGCTCGTTACCTAGCAATGTCAGCTGAGGAGATTGATCAGTGGTTAGAGACCTGCTTTGCAAAACCTGATGGCCTAGGTTCGAGTCCCCAGTACCCACATAAAGCCAGATGGACAAAGTGACACATGCATCTGCGGTTCCTTTGTAGTGGCTGGAGGCCCTGCTGTGCCCATTCTCTCTGTTTGCAGATAAAACTATTTTCAAACGTGGACATGTTAGTAGACTAGCAATTTAATTTGCTCATATTCCCCCATCTTTTTTTTTTTTTTAGGGTCTTTAGTGCAGGCTGGCCTTGAACTCACTGAATCCTACTTCCCCTTCCCAAGTGCTGAGAAAATGCTGGTTCCCAGTCTTTTTAAAATAGGTTTTATCTTGTTCACACATATCCCATTTTTAGAATATAACAGTATTGCCTATAACTAAAATTCTGGTTTGCTGCTTACATTAGGTAGCACATTTAGTGAATATTGGTATGTTTCTGGTGCATGTACTAGCACTTTCGAGAACCTGGGAGGTGACAATCCTGGATCCCTTGTGACTTCCTGGAATTGCCAGAGTTCATTCATAAAGAGAATAGCTTCCTTGGGAGTGTCTTGCCTAGCATGTAACCTTGTGTTCAGTTCCCAGCCAAGCAGCTCATGCCTAATCCAAACCTATAATCCTTTGAGAGGTGGAGGCTGGGGATCCAAGTTCAAGGTCATCCCTTGCCAAAACTGGAGGTCAGCCAGCAATACATGAGACCTTGCCTTAAATAGTGTAAAAATCATCTGCATCATGGTTTTTAAAGTAGCATTTATTAATTGAAAATAAATGTGTTAAGTTCTTGAAAGCACGGAATCCATGTGCCTTTTAAATAAGTTTGAAGTACATGAAAATCCCTTAAATCTACCATTTTTGTTTATGGTTAGAACCACTACCACATTCAAATGGAGAACTGTCAGCATTTCTTTTTTATTTAAAAAAAGCTCCTCCAGCAGCTCTCTATAGCTTGACAAAATTTTGGGAAAAAGTTAAAAACACCACAGTGTTTGTATGTTGAACATTTAGTACAACTTACTGGCAACGTGGTAAGGCAGCGTAGACGAGGCCTGAATGTTCAGTCACAACAAAGCACAGTCAGTGGAGTGTACAAAAGCACACACAGTGGAGAGTGCACCACGCACACAGTTACTACAAAGCACAGTGGAGTGTACACCATGCACACAGTCACAACAAATCACTCACGGAGTGTGCACCGTGCACACAGTCAGATGCACATCATCTATGTTTGAAAATGATTCAGCACATTTTTGTAGCTTGAAAAAATTTAGGACCAACAATGGCATTTTATCCCATTCCACTCTCATTTTGTTAAATGACAGGGATCTTTTCCATTTACTAAGACTTCTAACTAGTCAGTGACGGGGAAGGAAAGAAAGCAGCTTAAAGTTTGCAGCCCTTCTAATTAGAAAGAAACACTAGGGAAGCAAAATAAAATTGGCTTTAATAATCATCCCAGAAGGAACATTCATGCTTTAGATAGTTATTTTATGCAACACTTTTCTGTAAGATACTGTTATGAACAATTCCTGGTAAATTAACATTCCCATTTTATGTGGGGGCAAGACCACTAAAAATTCATCTCAGTAGTCAAATGCTGCTTGACTTTAAAAATCATGTGCTATTATCGTGTTTTTGTTCCAGGTCCCGTTCATGTAGAATGCGTAATGATTTTTTGTAAAATAGCAGCATTCCATGTTAGTCCTGTAAAATAATGTATAGTCCCTTTGTTTTAAATTACGTTGTATCCCAAAGAAGCCTTGGTAGAAATTTGGCTTTTGCTTTAAAATTTCAGTAAATCTTCATGCATTTGATGTGTGAAAATATAAAGAGATGATTTATCTCTGAAAATAAAAAAAAATAGATTTTAGATCAGACATGAACACATATGTGACATTTGAACTTTGTTTTGAACTTCTTAGTTGCATAAGCCCATGTTTTTCCGTTTCAGTGAGCCAGGCTTCCCACCTTTGAGAAATACAGAGATACAAAGGTGTCTCACAGCTGGCACTTGCTTTATCATTTTGGTAAGTACATTCTAGCAAACTTTCAAAGGGATCATGCCAATGTCTTGAGTATAGAAAGTACGAGAACACTTGCACTTCTTTTCAAGGGTTTAGCATAACTAACTCTGATGTCATAGAGTATAGACACATAAATCCTTCTTAATATATCTACAAAGTGAGTCCTACAAGGGATGATAAGAAACCTCGGCCTGGGCAGAGTCAAGATTCATATGTAAACAAGGTGGGGAATGGTCTATGCACTGTAATTACCAATTGAAATTTTCCATAAAGGACCCCTATTCTTAACAGAAAGAAAAAAAAATTCAATGTTTGGGAATGTTCTACCCAGAAGGATGCAAGTCCCAAGTGGAGAAGCATCTGCAACAGCTACAGGAAGGCATGGTAATGAAGACAGACAATCCAAGCTCCTGTGTATAAAGCAGTTCCTCATCCAAAGAGTTCCTCTTTTCAGAGCTGGCTTTCTTGACAGGAATGTTACTGGGGTGGATGCCTCCCATGAGACAGGGGTGTTTCAGAAGCCTTGCAGGAACAAAATGATTCCGCACTGGTCCCTCTTACTCTTCCTCTGACTGTTTTTGACATCAGTGGAGAGTTGGGGTTAGGGGCGTGCGGGGGACTCTTACCACCTGGTGCTGTGTCTGAAGCAGTCATCCTGTCATCACTGCCTGCCTCGCCTCTAGTCGGCATTGTCCTTTGTTGGCCTCAGATCCCAAACCTGGTTCTAGCATTCATCATTGGTAAGAAGACATCAACAGAGGCTTTATTTTTATATTTTATTTATTTATTTGAAAGGGTCAGAGAGAGAGAGACAGAGAGAGAGAGATTATGGGTGTGCCAGGGCCTCCAGCCACTGCAAATGAACTCCAGACACATGTGCTACATGTGCATCTGGCTTTGCATGGGTACTGGGGAATTAAACCAGGGCAGTCAGGCTTTTCAAGCAAGTGCTTTTAACCACTGAGCAATCTCTCTAGCCCTAACCCCCCCCCAATTTGAGACAAGATCTCATTATGTAACCCAGGCTGGCCTCCAGATTGCTGGGATTATAGGGGAGAGATACACCTAACTATTATCAGTTCTCTCTCTCTTTCTCTCTCTCTCTCTCTCTCTCTCTCTCTCTCTCTCTCTCTCTCTCATTAATAAGTAGAAACTCTATAGGTACAACTCTTGTGTTGGTACCCCCATCTCCCTTTTACCTCTATTCCACTGAGGGCCCTCCTCAATGGGATTGCTGGAATGCTCCATGAGCTGGGGGGCAATGAGTTGTGCAAATAGCAGACAGGGTTTTTTGGGGGGAGGATGGGAGGAGCAATGCCTCTGGATATTCCTCCCACCATGCCTCTTACCATCTTTTCCTTAGTAACTCCTCAACAGGTGGGGCTTACACATGTGGCAATCCTGTCCCCTGGGGACAAAGGTTGGTTTATAATCTTTTTAATCTTCCTCATTCCCACAATTTTTGGATATCCCCGTTCTCGTCCGCTTCTCCACTCTTTTCCTGAGCCCCTTCAGCCCCTGCCAGACTCACCTCCACACTTCCCTTTTCGGTTTGTTTCCATTTTCAGTTATGTTGGACTGCTCTCTTTTCCCCTTTCCTGCACATGGGCAAGTCAATTCAGCGGTTTTGAACCCAGACCAATGAAAAATGTCTTCTTTGAAGCTTTTATTCTCATTTTTACCTAGCTAATCCTTCCTTCCAGCCCCCAGCCTCACTTCAGGCAGCATTTCCAGGGGCACAGAGCCAGCAGAGGGAGAGAGATGGAGGGGAGGCAGGGGAACTAGCTCAGTCCCCGCAGGGGCCAGGCAGGTGACTGAAACAAGTGAACCAGCCAGATGGCTCACTGACAAGTGAAGTGCAACTCTAAAGACAGCAGCTGTTAAGCAGCCCCTGATTGGTGCCAGGTGGGAGTGTGGCTATCTTGTTGCCAAAGCTCTCAATTTTAAGAAGAAGCCAGAAATATCTCTGTTATCAGAAACATCTCAGGCTGCCCAAATTGCACAGTTTGTCAGCGAGACTTGGAAACCTGCAGGAGCTAATTACTGACTTTAGCTTAAAATGTTGAGCTTGGTACAGATTGCTATCACCCACCTGGGAATGGTCCCCACACAAAGCAGAGAGCAGATGGAAGACCTACCAAGGAACAAGTCCCACCTCCCACCCCAGGACAGATGGAGCAGCTGACTTCCGTCATGCAGCTATGATGTGTCAGGCACAGTGGTAAGCCCCTTTACTGGTGTTAACCCACACAGTTCTCACTACATGAAAGTTGGTGGCCAGTTGAACAAATAAACACAGGAGCTACCAGTTAAGTGTGGCTTCTCGCTTAGGAGTCCTTAGGCTTTGCAGGAAAGTGCCTTAACCACTGAGCCAGCTCTCCAGCCCTAACTTGCTTTTTTCACAGGTTTTCAAACAAAAAGTCGGATCCTGATTTGAGCAAAGCACTTATAAGGTACATTTATGAGACAGTCTGAGAAATTTGAACAGACTAGATATTTGATTACATTCAAAAAGTAAATGTGAAAATGAAATGAGTCTGTTAAAATAGTACTTGTCTTTTAGAAATACATGTTGAACTATTTAGCAATGAAGTGAGATGTGTGGGAGGTAATTTTTAACGTTATGGTTGGAGTGAAGAGTTGAACCAAGACTGATCATGATGGATTACTGTTGAACCTGGGTGATGGGTTTTGCATACAAGCTGCTCATGTCACCGGTTGGTCTGTATTGTCATGTATAATTAACACTTTTTATAATGTAAAGTAATAAAGTTATGTCGTAGTCAGCCACACGCCGCTGGGATGAATCTTTAAACCAGGTACAATTTGGGGGAGGAAAGTATTTATTGAAACTACAGATTGAGGGGAAGTTCCATAACAGCGAAAGAGACTGGCCCTCTTTCACAGGTCTGAGCAGAGAGAAAAACACATCACCTACACCACACACACACAGAACAGGGCACAGGAAGGAGGAGCTAAGGAGAGAATTTCTTCCCCTTTATATAGGCTTAGGGTGGGGTCTTGCAACCCTATCCCAAACTTAATGACTTCCTGAGTCTCTGGAATTACCTTCCTTCACTGCCCACACAGGAAAGGATGTTTACCTTCAGTTTCTTTGAGCTTCTTTACATCCTGCCCCTTGCTGAGAAGCTGCCTTCCTGTAAACATCCTCAGAGACCCACCTAAGATAATTAAAAGATCCAAGTTGACAACAAAACCTAACCATCACAAGTTGCATCGGTTATCTAATGACAATTTGCAATTAAGAGATATTTTCATAAAATAGGCTAGTTCCTTAAATTAGCATTGTCAAACTTTGACATGGGTCCCAAGTATTCTTTGGGATGTTTGAGAATTAAATTGTCTTTGATATAAGTAGCCATGTTTTTCAAATGTGAGAAATAATAAATGCTGCTTTATTATTAAATATGTCCAAATGAGACAGAAATACTTTAAGAATTTTCGGGATGTTGGAAGTCAATTTTTTTTTTTTTAGTTGAAAAAGATATAGGTCGACATGCCTGTAATCCGGCACCCAGGAAGCAGAGGCAGGAGAAGCATGAATTTGAGGCCAGTTTGGGCTATCTGGCAGAGCCTCACTTTAAAACGTAAAGAAAGCTTCAGGTAATTGTTTTTTAAGATTTTTTTTACTTCTGTGGATGGGGGCTAATTTCCAAACTATGCAATCAGATGGGTGTGTATATATGTATGTATGTGTATATAACATACAGTGGAGGAGATCCTGGCAGCTCTGGGGTTTCTAAAATGCTTTGTCCTAGAAGTATCTCCAGAAAGAACGTGGCAGTGACACTTCTGTTCCTCTTTCCCAGACCTTGTCTAGTCACCTAAAGAATTTATTTTCATGGGAATATTCAACTTGACTGAAAACTGGGCTCCTGGTGACCCTGGGTTTCCCATCCGGAAGGACAAAGGTGGTTACAGCTGACTCTTGGTGGCTGTGGGTTTCCCAACGTACAAGTGTTACAGCTCTGACTCTCAGGCTTGCAGGGCACAACAGTGTTAGCTTTGGATCCTTGACGGGCTTCAGGTCTGTCTCTAGGGCAGCAGAGCCCAGGCATCCAGAACGCTGTGCCAAGGTGAAGCAGGACATGGGGCTTGACACCCCA
>PVHP010038895.1:0-16616 GCA_004024765.1 Zapus hudsonius | reverse complement strand
AAAAAGTTTAATTTTAGCAGGAAGAGCCCAAGGACACTTTCCTGAGGATGGGAGATACTTGAGTGTTTTTACAGACTAAGCAAAGGGAAGCATTAAAAGGAAGTAAAGGATAAAGAATGAAAGAAAGATTAATAAGGATGAGAGGAAGGGGGATTGTTTCAAAAACATCAACTTCCTATTTGCATAACTGTTTTTTGGCCTAAATTGCGTATTACCTTTTCAATATAAAGAAATTGTCTATCTTTAGAGGATCATTTGAACTAACTGGGTCTACCATGGATAGAGCCAGCTAATCTCTGTTTTGGACCACAGTCCTTACGTAGGGCTCTCCCCTGCGCTTGTTAAGTGTTTCTGGCCTGCTTCGGGAGCCGATGGATGGCTCTGTGCTGGATACATTGCTTCCCCTGACTGGCCTTTCCCTTTGCAAAGTGCCTCTGCATCCCAGACACTGTGCACCATCTCTTCAAACACTGCTCTTGTATATTCATTTTTGCCTGTGGTTTGTACTTTATGACAAATGTGAAAAAATGCTGGTGCTTGCTGCCAGGGCCATGGAAGAATTTCTTATGAGAAAGGCAATCCAAGAGGGAAGAGTCTATTCCCCAGATGCCTGACACATGCCTCTGTAAAGATTAAGGGATTTCTGAGGGCAGCAAAGACTGGACCCGAGGTCCTGGGATCTGCTGTGGTGATGGTGGTGAGAGCAGAGGCAGCCAGCCAGCAGTCACTCTGAAAAGTAGAGGTAGAAAGTCATCTTATCCATGAAGAAGAGAACAGCTAGAAGCAGTGTGAGAGGTAAAGAAAAAGAACTAAGAAGTAAAAAGGCTCTTAAAGGATGCCTGCGGAATTCTCTGTGGTCTCTGCCCCACAGTTACCTGCTTGACAATATCTTTTTAATATTTATTTTTATTTTTATTTTGGTTTTTTGAAGTAGGGTCTCACTCTTAGCCCAGGCTGACCTGGAACTCACTATGTAGTCTCAGGCTGGCCTTGAACTCACAAAGATCTTCCTACCTCTGTCTCCCAAGTGCTGGGATTAAAGGCACATGTCACCACTGCCAGTGACAATATTATTTTGATCTTTATGTCCATTCCAGACTTGGTCACGTGGGGCCCTGTGGACTTTACCCAGTGAAATCCAAAGAGGTAAATTTGTTATCTTCCTCTACCACCTTCTTCTTTCTTCGCTTTTAAGTTATTTTGTTGATAGAGAAGCAACCAGGTAGAATATAGTCTCAACAGTGACCCTCATGGAAGTTGGACAAGTTACCGTTTAATGGACTGAGCCTGAGGTATTTACTGAATTTTTCCAAGCAGGAGGAGGGTCAACAATCCAAATTAAACTTGCTCAAGTGTCCTGGAAAATGGAATCAATGAAATACAGTGTCAATCTGAGGCACCAAGGAAGATTCCAGAGTGGCTCCATAGGTATATCAAGCCAGTGCTCTGTGCCCGCCTCTCTACTTACATACCCCAGACAGCAGAGATCGGCTTGGCAAGTAGGAGGGGACAGAAAGACACTGATGCACGTTTTCTTTTTCTCTGTTACCTTCAGACCCATGGGTCACATGCCCCCGCTGCTACAGAGTGCCTTTTTCCCAATGAGCTCCCATGGGCAGCATCCGACACCCTGAATCTTTACCTGTTGTCACTTTTTTACCCCAGCCAGAACATTCTCTCTTTATTCTTCACTTCATTCCCTCAAAGTCTTGCCAGAGGCCTGACTGGGAAAAGTAAAAAAGAAGTCTAAAGCCTGATGTCCCTGTTAATACTTCCAGATAACACTGGCATTTTAACAAATGCTTTCTAGTTAGAGTGAACACGGTGGGAAAGTTTTTAGGCACTGGCAGGCTGGATGGAAGAGCTGGTTGTCAAAACAGCTATTAGACATTTATACTTCCCAAATGGAGCCAGGTAAATTGTTGTTTAAACCTATACATTTACTTTGTGTTCTCTCTCTTTTTCTCTCTCTCTTTCTCTCTTTTCCACCACCACTCCTATTCTCTATCTCCTTATCTCTTTCCTCTGTAACTTATAGTCTTCCCCAGCCAAACAGAAAATTGAATTACTATATATTATTTAGTATGGTCCTATAGATTTTATAACAATTACTTGAAATGTGTATCCTGGTATATATTCAGACTTTTAAAACTAATCCATACATACTTATAAAGGCCAGGTTTGCTCTAGTTGTTGGGTTCAATGCTTTTTACATCAAGTTTGTTGATTATGTTTTCAAATCTATATCTTATTGACTTTGGCTAATATACAAATTATGGATAGAGATAAGGTAAAAAAATCTTTTACCATATGGATTTTTAATTTCTCTTTGTATTTATACAAAATTTTGTTTTATATACCTTAAACATATTTTAAACTACATCTTAATTGATAGATATCATTTTTATGTGAAACAAAGTGGTTTATCATTACATGGTTATCCATTTATAGAGTAATGATACTTTGTCTGATAATTGTATAACTATACCAGTTACATTTTATAGTGTTTCCATTATTAATTGCTAACAAGTTACCCCAAAAGGTAGTGGCTTAAAACAACAGTTCTATATTTGTTATGCTCTCAGATGCTAGAGATCAGGAATTCTGGAGAGATTTCACTGGGCAGTCCTCTCTTGGGGTTGAAATTAATATGTTGGATGGGAAAAGAGGCTGTTTGGAGCCAGAGAATCTGCTTCCAAAATGACTCACTCCTATGGCTGGCAAGTTGGTGCTAACTCTTGGCTAGAAGCTTGGGTTCCTCCCCACAAGGGACCTCTCTGCAGGCTTTTTGAGTATTCTCACAATAAAGATGTTAGATGCTCCCAGGAGGGACACAGACAGAAGATCAACCAGGCTATCATTTTATGACTTGTATCAATTCTACTGCTTTCTATTAGAACAACCAGGCTCAAGAGAGAAGAGAGCTGGGGTGGTAATTGGATTCTATGCTATGAAAGGGAGAGAGTCAACTTGCAGCCACTATAATGGGTCCTTTATTATTTTACTTTCTTTTCTTTTTGAGTTGGGAGCTCACTCTAGCCAAGGCTGACCTGGACCTCACTCTGTAGTCCCAGGCTGGCCTTGAACTCACAGCAGTCCTCCTACTTCTGCCTCCCAATTGCTGGGAATAAAGATATGTGCTATGCCCGGCTTTATTATTTTGCTTCTATTTTCTTGAGTTCTTATGCTTTTTAAGAGTACCTATAGCTGAGATTTTATCCCCATCTAATAACCTGTACCTTGCAACTGGATCATTTAGTCTATTTGTGTAATTTGTTGAAGACTAATAAATTAGAATTTTTTTTCATGTAATCTTATGTCTTCTATTTCTTTGCTTTTGTTGTATCTCCTTTTCTTCTTCCTTGATATCTTTTGAAATTATTTTCCCCATATTCTAAATTTTCCTTTCTACTCATTTTGAAGTTATACCCTATATTTTCTTGCAGGTTTTCCTATAAATCTGAGCATATTTTTATTTCAAATATGAAAGTAATAAATATCTTTGTTGTGAATTTATGTTCATTGGAATTTTGTCCCTGAGACTTAACTGAAAATTGGGTTTAAAGCAAACTTTCCCAGAAAAGATTGTACTTGCTCTTCCTTAGGATACTAACAATCTAAGACCACTTTTTATATATATATATTTTATTTATTCATTTTTCAAGCAGAGATACAGATATTGAGAGAGAGAGAGAGAGAGAGAGAGCACCAGAGCCACCATTTTGTGGGTCTGGCAGATGTGGGTCCTGGGGAATTGAACCCGGGGCCTTAGGCACTGGAGGCAAGTGCCTTAACCGCTGGGCCATCTCTCCAGCCCCAATCTAAGACCACTTTAAACCTGGGAAATTACAGGCCATGCATACGAAATGAATGCAGCACTCAGAGCTGTATGTACCAGTAGATTGGCTAGGAGTCACAGGAAGAGAGTTACTTTTTCATGCTTGGCACAAGTTTTGGTGGGGTGTTGTAGTCAGGGTTCTCTAGAGGAAACAGAGTTGACAGAATAGATTGGAGTAAAAGGAAATGTATTGGGGTAGTTTACGACAGTTGAACAATAGCAGTCTGCAGACCCACAGGTGAAGGAACCAGTAGCTGTTTAGTCCATGTGGCTGGAGTCCGCAGCAGTTCCAATCCAGCCCAGAAGGCCTGATGGCTCCCTGGGGAGTGGGTGCTCTTCAAGTCCACGATGTGAGGTTGAGGAAACTGGGTTCTGATGTCCAGGAAGGGTAGGAAAACAGGATGCGAGTGCAAGTCATGATCAAGCACCAGCAGCCAACAAGCAGGGAGGCCAGAAGAGAATTTCTTCCCCTTTATATAGCCTTAGAGTGGGGTCCTTTAACCCTATCTCAGACTTAATGGCTTCCTGAGTCTTTGGAATTTCCTTCCTGCACTGCCCACACAGGAAAGGATGCTTACCTCTAGCTCCTTTGAGCTTCCTTACATCCTGCCCCCTACTGAGAGACTGCCTTCCTATGAACATCCTCAGAGATCCACCCAAGATTACTTGAAAGGTCAAGCTGACATCAAAACTTAACCATCACATGGGGTCTTGCTTTTTTTATGTTGTTCTCTTTTGCTCATCCTTTAAGTAAAGGTACTCTTGTAGGGGAGGGCTCACGTGAGGAGAGAACTTCTCAGGAGGGCTTCTCTCCTAGCATGGGCATTGGTCTTGCTGACATCCCTGCCCTTGAAATAACTGGCCCAGGAAGAAAGAGTCATTGTCTCTCCAGGATCACACTTCTGATTCTTTTCACTTTTAATTTGTTCCCCTCAGTGTTTCTTCACCTTTTTATCAATTTAGTTATGTGCTTTAAAAACTACTCACTGGGGGTGGGGGAGAGTACTCACTGAAGAGATCTCACCGTGCTTGTATATATTTGTACTCCCAGAACTTGGGAGCCAAAGAAGGGATCACAAGTTCAAGATCAGCAAGCTCCAGCTCAACCATGGTTAGCATTGGGGCCAGAACTCAATGATGGCTGGTAGAAACTTGCAGCCTGTCTGTAACCAGGCTGATTACCTTCTAAAACTAAAATACTGACAGTCACCATGAGATTCAAATAAGACCCAGAGGCTAATAACATAGTATTTTAAGTGTTCAGGATACAATTCAAAATGACAATCTAATAAAATCTTAATTTCTGGGGCCAAGGAGATGGCTCAGTCAGTAAAGTGCTTACTACTCAGACATAAGGACCTGAGTTTGGGTCCCCAAAAAAGTGTATCCCTATAATCAAATCCTGGGGAGGAAGAGTCAGCAGGATTATTGGGGCTTGCTGATGAGCCAGTCTAACCAAATTGTTAAGCTCTAGGTTTAATAAGAGACCCTGTCTCACAAACCAAACTGTAGAACAATTAAAGAAGACAAGTGTTATTGGTATCTGGCCTTCATATTCTCATGCACACATGTGCCCATACACTTATGAGCACACATATACACTTGTACACCACACAAACAGAACACTCAAACATGGGAAAAAATAATTAACAGACACCAATTCCAAGATGATCTAGTTGCTGTAATTATCTAAACAAAGATTACATTTCTATGAACTTTTCCAATAAGGGAAAATACTCTTGAAATGAATAGAAGGATTCAAAGTGTCAATACACAAATAGAGCTGTAAAGAAAAATAAACAGGAAACTTAAAACCTGGAATATACAACCATAAAAATAAAACTTATTGAAATTGGCTGGATCATGGTTATGTGAATGAGCATTAGATTTTTACACGAAAAATTTTCAAAATATTAAACTGCCATATTATTGGAAATAACTTCAGATTTACTTATATAAATTCTCCAGAACCATCACTTCTGAAATACTAAAGCTCTTCATGTATGTTTTCTGGATGAATGGTTTTCTGTATGTACCTGGTTCCAGGAGCTCTGGAACTAGACAACTTCCTATATTTATGAGAGAAAATTTATTCCTCAAGTCCTTACAAATTCCCTCAGCTATAACATGGAACTGAGTATCTACTTCCCAGACTTGTAAGAATTCAATGCATGCAAAATATGAATGAAGGCTGGAGAGATGGCTCAGAGCTTAAAGGCACATGCTTACAAAGCATGATGGCCTGGGTTTGATTTACCTGTGTAAAGCCAGATGCACAAAATGGCACATCATCTAGAGTTCATTTGCAGTGGCAGGCAGCCATGCTGCACCCATTCTCTCCCTCTCTCTTTTCTCTCTCTTCTTGTAAATAAATAAAAAATATTTTTGAAGTGTGAATAAAGTTTGGCGCATGTAAACACTCATCAGTATGAGGTGCCACTGTTGTCATGAATGTCAACACTATACAATTCCTATTGTATTGAACTTGGCTTTGATGTATCTGTGTCCTTAACTAGACTGCTGTCCTTGGATCTCTAGCACCAAGTGTAATGGTGGACAAGTGCTAAGTATTCAGTGACAGTTGGTTGAACTGTTGATTGGAATAAAAAATAAGCCTCACATAATTTACAGTTAAAAATATATAGGTTGTTGCTGACAAATCCCAGTACCAGAATTGAGCCCCAGAATTGAGCCCCAGAATTGAGCTATTGGCCCCATGAAGCCCTCAAAACAATGTGGACTTTGCCAGAGCACTTGGTTACCCACCAGCAGTGAGTGGTAAGATCCTAATGCTGAAGACACTACAGGCTATAGTCACAAGACACTGGAAGATCCTGCTGGAACTGAGCCCAAAGCCAGTTCCCTGCCAGCTGGCTGTCACAGCACTGAGGGATAAAAACCGCCAACTACAGGAACAAGCAGCAGATCCTTCAAGCTAAAAAGTCAACTAGCCAGGCAAGATAATGGCACATAGGTTATGGGGGTCATCAACTGCTCTCTGATTTGATATGAGGCCCATTGAGAGGAAAGGAATCCTGCCTGGTACTGAGCTTGTGATTAAAAGCTGATAGACCCTAGAGGGAAGCTTTCACTGTTCTTGGGCTAAAAGAAGAGGTTGTGTCCATCAACATGTCATCTAAATGGCTATGTTTATCCCCTATGATCCATGTAGCTCTCTTAGCCAGAGAATCTGAATTTTACAGAGGGTGATGAATACCAGGGAGACCCAAGAACCATCAGTATAATAAGAAAAGAAACCCCAAGGGCTGGAGAGATGGCTCAGAGTTAAATGTGCTTGTTTGCAAACCTTTATGGCCCAGGTAAAGCCAGATGCCAGATGCACAAAGTGGCAAATGCATCTGGAGTGTGTTTGCAGAGGCTGGAGGCTCTGGCATGCCCAATCTCTCTCTCTCTCTCTTTCTCTCTCTCTCTCTCTCTCTCAAAATATATCTATGAAAGCTACGTGTTTAGCATGAGACAAGTCATCTCTATCACACCTGCCAGCATCCAGGAAACATTACAGAGGAAGTGGCAGACTGAATATGAGTGTTGCTCTCACAGCTGGCCAGAAAACCCATTCCAACAATATGGTGGTGGACACTGAGGAGATCCAAAACTCATCAAAGCAGAAAATTAGAGACTGCTGAGACCTCAACAATAAAGAAGATTTATTATATACCCTCAGAGGCACAGGGGATGTTGTGGAAGAGGAGGCAGAAAGACTGCATGAGCCTCAGGGTGGGAAGGTGTATTCTGAGGTATTGTCTTCTCCACAGAGAGTGACTGGTGAATTCATGACCCCAGTGACTACTGAGAGCCCCACTGAGGAAGGAGCTGCAGGGGAGAGGATACACAAGAGCATAGCCTGAAGGGAATACAACCATAGATTAAAGTTCATAATAAAAAATTTTTTTAAAAATACTTGGTGCACAAGACAAGCAGATCAAAGTACATGAAACAGGAATGGAATGCGGTTGGGTGTCCTGAGGAACTCCACTTCCATAGACTCATTTTGCTTCTTGCTTCAATTTGGTTTGGGCATTGAAAATCCTTCATGCAGATCCAATTCTGCTCAGAAACTTAAACAAATAAAAAATAATTTTGAGCTGCACACACACACTTCTCTGGCTGAGGACACCTGACATACCCCCTTCTTCCCACTAATGTGAGCAATTGACATGACTCATGGTAGTTTAGGTTGAAGGAGAGCCGTGAAGGGGGACAAGAGAAGATAAGAATAATGGAAAAGGTGAATATGATCAAGGTGTATTATGCACATCTATGAAGATGTCATAATTAAATCCCTTGTTTTATATGCTAATGTTTTTAATGACTTGCTCTAAGTACACCTGTAGTGCTAAAGTTCCATGAACTAATCTTCCTGTGTGAGAGTAGATGGAATCAGAGAATTTCTCCATGACATAAGGTGAAGGCATTTCTGGAGGAGAAGGGTAAGAGACTTCTAACCCAGCATTCCAGTGTCATAAATAATGTATAAAATCTGTGAACCTCAGAAGGAAAGAAGATGGGAGAATTAATAGACTGGAATAATTATCTGGAGGTAACAGAAGAGTACATTAGACATAGCTGAAGAATTGACAACATGTTATTTAATATTAAAAGAGAGCCAAAGAGAGGGCATTGCCAGGACTTATCAGTGATAAGGACCAGGTGCTCTCTCTCTCTCTGTCTCTCTCTCTCTGTCATCATAAGCAGGCAGCCAAACTTTCTTGTTGTTACAAGATGATTCAGTAATTTCACATACAAAAATAATTACCACCAGTGAAGAAAAGGAGTGTTGCCTCCCCCATGACCTTTCTGGAAGAGCGTGACACTGAAGCATTGGAGATGTTCTACGACTTCTCCCACTTGTAATATAAACCACAGAACCAAAGTCTCTTTAAGATCCCAGATCCCAATTAGATAGAGCAGTGTGCCATGCCTCCTGCCTTTCAACGCCCTGTCTTTGCAAAGGATATCACTTATAAGCTTGACCGCAAAGAAATGACATCTCAATAAGATAAATGAGGAGAACTTAGTAATGTGACTATTTGAAAAGTACTGTGACTTATCAGGAAACCTCAGAATATGATTCAATACCCCAGAGCTTGCACAGTTTTCCCCACCCAAACACACAGTTGAAGAGGGACTATTACAAAATCTGGAAGGACAGAGCCATGTAAAATAAGAATCAAGAAACTTCTTCAGCAAAGGGTCATAGTCAATATTTGAGTCTTTGCAGCATCATGTCATAGGTTAGCTCGACTCTCCCACTGTAACACAAAAGCAGCCATCGATGACAGGCAAATGAGTAAAGGTGGCTGGCTTCCAATAAAACTTTATAAACACTGAAATTTTCATTTCACTCAATTTTCATGTGCTATGCAAACATATTTATTTGGAGTACTTTTCTCAGCCATGAGAAAAAGTTTGACTTTCCGGGCCACATAAAAGAGGTGTACTACATTTGGTTCATGGCTATGGTGTGGTGAGGCATTTTATCAAGAACACTATGAACTTTAGCTAAGGAATGACACCAACCTTAGTGGCTATTTTTTGTGCTTTCCTGTTTGAGAAAGCAAAGCAGAGAGACAGAAATAAGACTATGTTCTCCTCCGAATGTAGGCCTTGGATGAGGCCTGCTAGCTGACCATGAGGTTGAATAGGGGCAAAGGAACATCTCCATTCATCTCCTCCATGCCTCAGGTGTCTATAGAAGTGGAGGCTTACGTTCTAGCACACTTGACCATAGTTATTTGAGTACTTATTTCACTCTGTTTGTTAGGCATCTCTTTATTTACAAGCAATAGAATTAAACTTAAGTCAGCAGAAGCCTTAAGAAGGAACTGAAATGAAGAGTTCTGAGTTACAACATCAAAGAGTTGACTACTCACTAGGATGACAGGCAAACATGCCTCTCAAATTCTTGGAAACAAGGATTCTACCCTTAAACCTTCCCTATCCTATCTCAAATCTTCTCTGCCTGCCAATTTCATTTTCCAGGTATAAAATTTGGATGACAAGTTGTACATCACAGAGCCAAAATTCTCCTGGAAAGGAATCACTGGCCTAGTTTGGATCACGTGACCATTCTTGGACCCATCAGCTGTAGTTTGCTGGAAGCCAGGGACTTACAACATTGCTTTCCTACAGAGGGGATGACATCACGGTGAGCTGGATCATGTATGTCCACTCCTCCTCATGCCGTATGTGAAATACTTGAGGCAGGGCATTTCTTATTGCTACAGTACTGTTGTACAGGGATTTCCATTGGAATTTTTGAAATAAAAATATATTTTACCAATGACTTACATGCCCTGTGGATAATATCTCAGAGTATCATTTTACTTAAGATTATCTCATCACTGTTCTCCTATTTTTTTAGAAAACTTTTCAGCCTTGTTTTCAGGTATGTTTTTAGATATGATCATCGAAGCATGATTTAAAAATGAATTCTGGTACCAAATTCAGGATGGAGCCAAGGCATACCAGGAGAATAACTATTATATAAGATTTCCTCAAGCTTCCTGGTCAAGATTAAATTAACAAATGTCTTTGAATTTTAAAAAGGGGGGTGTGGGCTGGAGAGCTGGCTCAGTAGTTAAGGACCTAAGGACCTGGGTTCCATTCCCCAGTACCAATGTAGAGCCAGAGGTACAAGGTTCCTCATGCATCTGGAATTCGTTTGCAGTGTCTAGAGGCCCTGGTATGCCCATTCTCTCTCCTTCTTTCTCTCTCCCCTTGCAAATAAATAAATAAAATATTAATTTTAAAATGTATTTCTGTAATTTTTCCAGATCACATCATTGAACATGGCTAATAGGAATAAAACTAAGACTTATCTAAAGAAATTTTAGGCTGGGAAGATGGCTTATCCATTAAAAGTGCTTGCTGTGCTAGCCTGCTGACCCAGGTTCAATCCTCCCATATAAAGCCAGATAAATCGTAGTATGTGAGTCTGTAATCCCAGCCCAATTACAGCTAGAGCAAAGTGAGGCAGAGTCAGGAGACTCCTAAAGCTCTGAGCCAGCAAGACTGGCCTACAACATAATAAGAGGGACCCTGTCTCAAACTAAGTGGAAGGTGACACCACCCTGAGGTTGCCCTCTGACCTCCACACGCATAGCATGGCACATGCACACACATACACACACAAATAAAATTTCTTTCAACAGAATCTTAAACCCAAGATATTCCCTTTTTAATCCAAGATATCCCGCTTTTCTCAGTGACAAGAATTCCTCCTCAGTCTCATCAGTACTTCAGTTCTGAGTCTATGCTGCACACTGGTGACCTCCTTCGGGCTTCAACTGCTAAATGGAAGCCAGGGCCAGTCATTCCTGTTGGGGATCTTATACTCAGAAATCAAAGGGCTGGGGAAGACTCAGGTGGTAAGGTGCTTGCTGTCCAAACCCGAGGGACTGAGACATGGTTTTATGTCCCAGCACTGGGGACATGGAGAAAGGAGGATCCTGGGTGCTTGCTGGCTCACTAAACTACCCAAATTAGTGAGTTCCAGGTTCAGTAAGCAACCATGTCTTAAGTAGTAAGAGGAAGAGTGACTGAGGAAGGCACTCAACAGTGACCTCTGGCCTCTAAACACACGCATATATGTGCATGCATGCACACACATACACACATGTGTGCCCAAATGCATGTGAACACACACACACACTAAAAGAGAGAATCTCTTCCAGCCCTCAACCTCCCATCCATAACAATTGCTCCAATGCCACTCTTACAATATTTAATCCAAAACAATCATTGTTGCAGAAATTATACAATGGTTACATAGAAACTGCAAAGAGTTTGATTTTCAGTCTGTTATTTTACTTACAAAAACTTTCACATATTCCAGTTTTAAAACTTGTTACTCTCCAAAACCTCACAAAGTCAGCTAATTTAGTAGATTGAAGTTATCTAGTATTAACTCCCTTATCTTCATCTTTTTAAAAATATTTTATTTATTTGAGAAAGAGACAGAAACAGAGAGAAACAGGCAGATACCAAGAGAATGAATGTGTGTGTGTGTGCCAGGGCCTCCTGCCACTACAAACCAACTCCAGGCTCATGCTCCATTTAATCGAACCTGTGTTGTCAGGCTTTGCAAGCAAGTGCCTTTAACCACTGAAGCAAGCCATCTCTCCAGCCCCCTGACCTTTTATTGTAACTTTAAAACTATACATTCTAGGCTATCCATGGTACCCTGTCACAAGGACTGATCCAGACGACCCATAGAGGAAGTTATCCAGCGGATTGGGGAGGGGAGGGCAGCGGGGAATTGGGGATAACAACTCATTGTTTGCCCACTAAATATTGTAATTCATTATGGTCAATAAAAAACAAAAAACTATGCATTCTATAATAATGACATATCTTTTCGTTTTACAAAGACTAAAAAAAAAAAAAGACTTCTCCCATCCTAAGACCCTGTATTAGTCAGCTAGAAGTTTTATAACGAACACCACAGGCTAGGTGTCTTAACCAATCAAACCTGATTTCCTCACAGCTCTGGAGCAATCCTTGGCTTGTATGTGGGTACCCTCCTGCTGTGTCTGGTCTTTTCTCTAGGCCCTTGTAGACTTTTGGTGTCTTTCTATATATTCCAATCTCCTCTTCTTATAAACCCACAAATCAGCTTGGATAAGTGCCTACCCTGAACTGGGACTTTATTGCCTTTTAAAAGTCTCATCCTCAAATACAGTCACAGCCTGAGGTACTGGGGATTAGGACTTCAATGTGAGTTCTAGAAAACACAATTCAGCCCACAACACCTTGGAATTTCATATATAATTATGTTGATCCTCCCAAGAAAATATGCGTAAGCCCATATCCCAAATATACACATGGACCTCTTCCATTCCCTCTCTTTTCACCTCCCTTCTGGAGTTCTGAGTGGATTTGCCCTAAAGAAAAAAATATCCCATGTTCTTACACTCTGCTCCTCGGTTTCTACCTGAAAAGGAGCCCTTGGTTCTCAGGTACTCACATACTTTCCTCAAGTGCCAGTGAAACTTTACCTCTTAATCCATCCTTTTCCAACCTCTATTGTCTTTTGACCTCCACGTGCACACATGCACATACGCACATGCATTTGCACACACATACATATGAACACACATGAGTATGTACACAAAAAGTTACACACAGAACACTGTGGTTAAAATATAATGTACATGTACAGCTTGAATATTTCCTCACCTATTTTAAATTAATTCAACTCTATTTCATTTTAATAATTAAATGCAAATCAATATATTCATAAAAGCAGTCTTGAGGCTGAAGATAATTAAATATGTATTATATTTTGTGATTGCTCCAAAAACCACTAAGCCAATTTTCTTTTTGGCACTGGACAGCCCATTCTAGCATTTAAAATTAAAAGTTCTAATTGCTTTGGGTTTTCTGCTCAGTTGCAATTAATTTTGAAACGCATGTTCACAAGGACATGTTTTTCTCAAATTCCTCAAATATCAACTAACTGTATAGGGACCATTATCTATTGTTTGAGGTCATTGAAGATGGTATTTTGCTCTGTGAGCATTGAATACATTTGCTAGCAGATATTGCATTTACAATATGGAGCTCACAGAAAGGAAACAGACAAAATTTATTTTCAAGTTCATCCAATGTATTTCAGGAAAAATGACTAATTCACCTTCATTTAAAAGATGATGCCAAGGGCTGAGGATGTAGCTCAGTGGTACAGTGCTTGTCCAGAAGGCTTTAGACTCCACTCTCCTTCACACATACACACACACACACACACACACACACACACACACACACACACACACACACACCATACCAACAATCAATAAGATATATCTTTAAACAATGACCTATGTTCTTCCCGAAGGAACTTCTATGGTGTGACTGCTGATAAAAACAGTGCTGTTGGCTAAAGCACTATTATCACTTCTCTCAGCCCCGATCAGAAAAGCATTTTTTTTTGCAGTGGTGAGCATTCAATGTAGAGAATCATAACTGGTCAAGTCCTAAAATATAAGTGATTGAGGAGCCCTACACAGGATATGTGCCCCATGCTCTGTAGGGCTCAGAGCTCACCACTGAAGACGGGATGAAAACTACGGAAAAGCTGAGGGACACATAGAGGACCGCTGTGGAGCTCTGGTGTCTGGACATGACAAAGCCTTTACACCACGAACCCACACTCCATGTAGTTACCTGCACAAGACCTGCAAATGATGGTCCAGTCAAAATTCTGTTCTAAAGGAGCTAGGGAGGCCCTTCCTTCGCCAGTGAGGCAATGACAGTTAAAGGTTGCCCTGGAGGGAGAGTCATTCTCTCCAGAGGTGTAGCCACTAGTAAGAGACAAGAAGGACTCAGTGAGACTGAGAGAGATAAAGGAGGGTATTGGTGGTACAGATGATAATATATTATCATATATCATAATATTATACATATATGTACTAAAATGTAAAAAAAAACTAACATAAAAAACAGTGCTATTTCTAAAGGTGACTTTCAAAGTTAGAGCTGTGTCCCTACAGAAGACACCAGAGTATCCAAAGGACCCTGAGGAGCCAAGCTCTGAAAGAAAAGGAAACTTTACCTGCTTACCTCTACTGGAACCTGGCAGCCTGCATCACTCCTACAGACTTACCCCAGTTAGCAGATCAGTGCATGCTTGAAGGACCTGTGAAATATGCAAGTATTGCACAGGGAATCTTCAGAATCTGAGGTCTATGAAGTAGGTCTAATCTTTCCTTAATATGCTCACAGAGCTATTGGTGGAGATTAGATACCTTTTAAAAAAGCAGGCCACACCTGGGAATTGAAATTCCCAGGTAGATCTTCTAGTTTGGAATCTGTCTTAGTTCATTCCTGCTGCTATAAAAACAATGCCTTAGACTAGATAATGTATTGTCTGCAATTGTGGGGTCTGAAGACTCCAAGCTCAAGCAAGACACCAGAAGATTAGGTATCTGGTGAGGGGCCTGTCCTCTGCCCTCAAGATGGCACCTTCTTGCTGTGTCTTCACATTGCCAGTGAGACAAAGAAGCTCCCATGAGGTCTTTGATCACTACTCCCATTCATGAGCTCATGGTCCACTCACTTTGTAAAGCCCTCACCTGTTACTATAATTGCATTGGGGGTTAGGCTTCAATGTACAAATCTGGGCTGGGTATCAAGATTGATATCTTGGAAGGTTCTAGCATTAGAAGACGAAATGAAGTTCTAACCGTGGATTTCAAGGTAGATGACTTGTAGGCGAGAGAAGAATCACTATAGAAGAAATGCCTACAGTTGGAGTGAGATTCAACACAGGATGAAGGCACTTGCAGGCCACAGAGAAAACAGAAGGGAGAGGAAGGCAGTCAGTGCCAAGCCCAGGCCTGAAGCACAGCTCTGCAGCAAGCAATGTGGATGGAGAAGAACCAGAAGGAATATGACTGAAAATTAGAGGTGCAGAGCAGCTCTAGTCTAAAGGCATGTCATGTTTGTTCAGAGTGTTTCTTTTCTTATATTCCCTTTATAGGTCAAGATGTTTACTCCCTTCTCGGGGAGCTAAATCGTCTTCAGTTCTCATTATTATAAATCCTGCTCCAAACCAAGCTCTAATTGCGGTGTTCGACACCTAGCAGTTTCTTTTGTGTGTATGTGTTCAATATGGTGTGTGTGTGTGTGTGTGTGTGTGTGTGTGTGTGTCTGTGTGTCTGTGTGTCTGTGTGTCTGTGTGTCTCTGTGTGTGTCTGTGTGAGGATGTCCTTATGTGAGGGTGTACATGTGGAGGAGAGAGGACAACTTTAGATACTGGTCCTCTCCTATGTTGACTAAGGCAGGGTCTCTTGCTGTCCACTGCTATGTTAGGGAGGCTAGTTGGTCCATGAGCTTCTAGAATTGCCTGTCTGTCCCCTCTCATGTCACCACAGGTGCCCTGGGATTACAGACACCAGTGCTACAGTGTCTGGCTTTTGTGAGTCTTCGGGATCTGAACTCATGTCTTTGCAATTGTGCAGCAAGTACTTTATCACGGAGCCATCTCCCCAGCCCTTAGCAGTGTCCTAATAAGTGCTTATTGACTAAAGACATGAGTCAAAGAGTGGGTTACATTTCTCAGTTCCTTCCCCTCCTTTCCTTTTCCCTGCTGCTCACTCTGTTCTGGCCCCTCTCATCAATCTTTTGTATTCATTTCTCTCTCACCAAATCCATCCTTCATATGGCAACCAGAGCAATTGTCCTCAAGCACACTGTCACTCACCCCACTACTTATGAAACTAAAAGTGCAAGACAGAGGCCAATATAAGAGGGGAAAAAAGAACAGATTATTTAGCAGAGCTTTTCTGTAACATAGCTCTGGCCCATCTTTGCAGCCTGACTTCTCCATGTCTCCCTCTTTTCTCTCCTGCTATGTCCAATTTAATTATCTTCCCTAATTACATTTGAAGTTTCCCCATTGTTTGTTGAAAAATTCTGTAAGTTTAAGCATATACACTGCTTATAATAGTCCCTTAGCACACAGCATTTTCCCACCTGCAATTTCAAAAGGCAGGAATAGTTATCAGCATGCCTCTGCCTCCTAAATGCTGGGATTACAGGCCTGCGCCGCCACATCCAGCCTGACCTGCTTTTCTAAATGCTTGTGGCCATGCCAACTATGAAGCATCTCAACTCTTCCTCCACTTCTTCTGTAAGGCCCACTTCTAATGTTCCTCTCAAAGGCTAAGGGAACTCTAATCGCCTCATCAGAGTCTCTCTGTATTCCACACATGCAGAGTTCTGTGTGTCTCATGTAGATCAAAAAGTCTACTGA
>PVHP010038894.1:0-16789 GCA_004024765.1 Zapus hudsonius | reverse complement strand
TCAGGATGAAAGTCGTTCTTGATTAATGTAGAATAATGACAGTTTTATTGTTTAAGGCATCAAAGCTGAAATTTATTTCTTAAAATATTTCAAGGTTTGTTGTTTGGACAAACATAAACAAAACTGTCTATATGGCACAATAAGGGTGGGGTTCACCTTTAACCACTTAAAATTAAAACTAAGCTTTCATTTGTCTCTGTAAATATTGAAAATTTTATATGTATTGCAAAGTCCTAGACAGCATTGGAGAAGAAAATTCTTTTTAGATAGTATAGAAAATTAAATTGCAACCATTGTTGTCCGCTGTAGGTTGTTGTAACAAGAAACAGGGAATGGGAAGAAGCTGGGGTGTAGCCCCTAGTACAAAAAAAAAATGGAGTTTGGAAGAGGGCTTTGTAGTATTTTTAACCTGTAGTTCTGAAATATGGGGAGAGAAGCACATGATCTCTGGAGGAAAGTTGCAAACATGTGACACAGGATGGATGTATCAGAAAACTGAGGTTTAGAAACCTGCATGAATGAGCAGAAAGGTGGGGTCAGCCTACTGAGCTATGCTGGATTCAAACCTGGGTGATTTTAGGATGGGAAGTTGGTATGAGAGCTCTTTGGTGAAATGTGTCAGTAACTCTGTAGGTGTGACTCTCACTGGAGAAGGGATAGACATGGGCAAAGCTCTCAAATGACATTGAGGCATGGCCATCTACCGGCCTATCTACAGAGTGCTTTGTTAGAAGGCTACGGGAATAACTTCAAATTGCTACTACTATTGAGGGCAGAATGGCTCTTTGAACACTGAAATATTTCCTCATTACATTTCTATTTAAGTAATACACAGAGAACGTATGATGAACTCAGAAGCCTTAGATGTCCCCTCCAGTTAGCACATGTGTGGTGACTCATGCTTCCATTTGATACCATCATTAGAAATGAATTATTGATCACCTATTCAATCTGGATAACCTGTTAGAATTTAGATAGAGAAGTTAATGCCACTATTTGCACAGATGAGTATTTCTTTACTTCCTGATCTTTTCCATAGAGCCCTGTGTACAGCATTCGTGTGACAACTGTTTATATTGTATATCAGTGGTCTCTGCTTTCTCCAAATATCCTTGACTAATTTCCAGTATGTGCACAAAGGAAGTACCCCAGTGTGTAGGGGAAAGAGAGGAGGGAAACAGGGACACATTCACAAGATTTGTTCATACAATGAATATATTTATTCATAATAAAGGTAGTAAAAAAGAATGAACTGTAATAAAGACATCCATGATCCCATGGGTACCCTGCTGAAATTTCTATCACTAGTGGTTGTTGAACTATATCCAAAGGAAAGGCTTTGAGATACCTTGGAATGTATTAAAACTATGAAAGTATAACTGCAATGTATAATTGGAATATAACCAACCCTCTGGAAGCTCAAATAGGAAAAGGAAAGGAGGTAGGATCTTTTATATCCATGTTCCTTTTCTGTAAAAATGAAAAAAGATATTTAAAAGAAATAAAATAAAGTCATTTGTCATTTTTTCTTAAATAAAAAGAAAGTTAAAATTCAAAACTCATGTTAGTTAACCTTATGTTTTTAATTAGTATATTTTCTTTCCTTCCTCCCTTCCTTCCTCCCTTCCTTCCTTCTTTCCTTCCTTCCCTCCTTCCTTCCCTTCTTCCTCCCTCCCTCCCTTTCTCTTGCTCTTTCTTCCTTCCTTTCTTTCTTTCTTTCTTTCTTTCTTTCTTTCTTTCTTTCTTTCTTTCTTTCTTTCTTTCTTTCTTTCTTTCTTTCTTTCTTCCTTCCTTCCTTCCTTCCTTCCTTCCTTCCTTCCTTCCTTCCTTCCTTCCTTCCTTTCTTTCTTTCTTTCTTTCTTTCTTCTTTTGTTTTTTTCTCTCTCTCTTTCTCTCTTGTACTTTCTTTCAGAATTCTCTTCTCTTTCATCATCTAAAATGATGAAAACATCAGAGATGGAGGGAGAAGCAAGCGATTCCGAATCAGTGATCTCCTCTCTGGTGTCTCATTTTCTTCCCTTGGTTCTCTTCCTACTCATTCTGTGTAGAGCTTTTGTATGCCACTCTTCTTTTCTCAACCTCTCATTGGCTGACAGAATAAAGAAAAAACACCCTTCAAGAAGTAGTTTATAGAAGGATATAGTTGGCATACATTTTCAAAGAGAAGTGTCATCATGGCTGGGAAGGCAAAGCAGGAGTATCACATCCCACATCAGCAGGAAGAGAGTAGAGAGAGTTGTATAAATGTAGCAAGTGGGACTAGACAACACCACCTAAAAACCTGTCCCCCCAGTGACACTCCTCATCCAGAAAGACTCTATCTCCCAAAGGCTCCAACACCTATGGATTAATTTGAGGCTAAAACATGAACATATGAGGCAATGGGGCACATTTTATATCCAAACGACTACATTCTGCCACTGACCTCCAGAGTCTATGATGCAAATTGCACTCACTCCAACCACCAAAGTTTTTACCTGTTGGAATGTTGTTCAAATGCTAAAGTTTCATCTGAGATTCAAGACAGCCTCTTAATTGTGACTCCTGTAAAATCGACAAATTTCAGACTTCCAAGACATAATGACACAGAGTGAAGATTCCCATTCCATAAAAGGAGAATGAAACCATATCCAGAAAAGGTATACATAGCATCATAATGTAAAAACTAATAGGAGAAGCATTGAATCCTGCTATTCCATGTTTGGCACTTGGGACTTTTGATGAAAGTATTGGTGTTTCACTTTGGCATCATCTGCACTCCAGGGGTGCTGCTTGCTTCCTAGGGCAGAATTCACTCCAAGCTAGCAGCTGTCCTTGGCAGCCTTTGTATAGCCTTGGCATCTCCTGGAGTCTCAACCACAACCTATGGTTTTTCTTCACAGTTTCACACAGTGGTCAGTCACGTGGTGCCTTCCTAAAAGGATGCTGACCTTGCCTAGCCTCAGTAACTCCCTTTACCATCAAGTATTCTACAACCTCTTTTCTGCATCTTCATGATTCCAACGATACTACAAATGTGAGTGACACTGTCAAAAATTTCCAAGTGCTGCGATTACAGGTGTCCATCATCCACTTGCATAATTTCCAGTTTACATAATATTTGCTCTTGAGACACAGGGAGCCTTTTGGGCATTCTTTGTTCAGGACCTTTTCTTTTGAATCAGTCAGTTCTCCTACCATTGTCCCAAAGTATAGCATCTGTCCCATCCCTCAACAGTGGTAATCTGTTAAACATTTTCAGTTGATGTAGCTGCTGTCTCTGAACCTGGCACCAAAATCCCTTCTCTTTTTACCCTGTGCCAAAGTTACATTTTCCATATTTTGGCCCTTTCCTCCACCAAAAAAATCAGTCCATTACTTTAAATTTCTGCATTTCTCAAGTTTAAGAACATGGGCAGAATACAACCAGTTTCTCACCCAAAGCACCATGCAAACTGCCCCTAGCTTAGTTCCCCTACAAAATCCTCTTTCCCTTAGGAAACTTCACAAGAAAAGCCTCCACAGTCCACAGATCTCTCTGTATTTTGGTCTTTCAAATTCACATCAGAATGAGTCAATAAGCATTGCTTATATCATTGTTAGGGTTCTCTAGTCCAAAGTTCCAAACCTCTTTATATTCCTCACAAAAACCAGTTCCAAAAGACTAAAAATCACAATAGGTTTATTGGACCACCAACCCTTTCAGTAACAATTTTATGTAGCAGTTACCATGTTGTGGCTGGGACAAACTACTTGACTTCAAGCAGCTTATGGAAAGAAAAGTTTTATTTGTGGCCATGAGTTGTAAGGGAAAGATTCATGATGGCAATGAAAGCAAGGCAGGAGCAGACAGTAGTGCATCATATCTCCATATCAACAGGGAGGAAGTAGAGAAATAGATATGTGTGGAAAGCAAGACTTGGCTGTACAGCACCCAACAAACTTCATCTCCCAAGGCTCCACCAGCTGTGAATTAATTATAAACTTTAGTCACACAAACATGTGTGTCCATGAGGGACATTTTACATTCAAACCACCACAGGGTCTTTGCTTTAATTAAGAGTTGTTTCAGGAAAAATTAGAGCAGTTTCTGCTCAAAGATTTTTTTTTTGCCATATCTATCTGCTCATACAAGGCTATTTCTATGCAATGTGACCCTGCACAAGTTCTCAGGACACAGGCAGGTAGAATGCAGAAAGCCTGTCACATAAATTGCTTCTAACCCAGTTCTTACCCTCATCAACCAAACCTCATAATTCATTGTTTTTATTGCATTCAGGTGTTTCCATTCTGACTAGAATGGTCCATCAAGCTGTACTTACAGCACTGCAAGGCATCTCTTAAGCAAAGGTTTTAAATCTGTCCACATTTCTCTTGCATATATATTGCAAAAGACCATTGCCACAGAATCAGATTTCTAGCAGAAATGACCTCTCTCTTCATACCAATTTACTATTATAATCAACTTCTTCTTCTTAGCACAAAGAACTTGGGTTTATTTTGGCTTACAGACTCAAGCGGGACTCTATGATGGCAGAAAAAAGAATGGTGCTAGCAGTAAATGGTCATCAACTTCCTGGCCAAGATCAGATGGACAACAGCAACAGGTTTTCAAATTCAAGGAGAAGCAGCTATCTCACTTCATTACAGGTCCACAGCAGAGAAAGAACAGCAAGCACGAGCTGGCTTTCAACATCCAGTAGGGCTGAACTCACTCCCAAGGTCTGCCACCAGAAATACATCTCCTCTAGCAAGGCTCCTCTCAAATGCTCACAAGCTGGGGACTAAGTAGAAAGTTGAATCAAAAGCACCTGAGGTTATGGTGATCCACACATTCCAACCACCACATAAGTGTGTATATGTGTGTGTGTTATGGCAGTGAGTGGAGTCAGAGGATAATATCTGATATTGGTTCTCACCTTCCAACTGTTTGAGTCAGAGTCTCTTGCTGCTCACCACTGAGCCTTCACTCCAGATTCAGAATGCAAACTCTCCATTCTGCATAATAGGACTGCACTGGAAGGAAAATTATAGAGTATATAGTGTGTCTACTTCAGCATCAGTTTTAAGTGGCTCGATTTTAAAACAAATCATGAGTGTCAAACAGAAGGATGTGCTATCATTAGCATACACTCTACTCAGGAAGCAGAAAGACACCAGGTTCTCCCAAGAAGCCTCCCTGGGGGGCCCCTGGAATCCAAAGTTTACACAGTATTCTGACATCTTCTATAGATTTGCCAAACACACCTCTTGTTTTAATGGCTATGCATTTTCTTATGGTAGAATAGTCTTGCAGGAGAAATGAAAACTGCTTGCTTCTGTGAGTGGCAAGTAAATCAGGAAGGATCTCTTAGTATTGGAGCAGGATGAAATAAATTGAACAACATGTGACCAGAAGCTCCTCCTGGCCTCACAAAGCTCAGACCTGGGAATCTGACCTCTGCCTCACTGAGTGCTCACTACCAAATTTGATGTTGGGCATCAAATACATTTGAAATAAATAACTCCAGTACTTCGCTCCAGAAAAAGAGAGTGCTGAGGGGAATAATGGAATCTGAATGATAGCAGCAGTTGAGGAAATTCCTTTTTGTCTGGGTTGTGCCTTTGTAAATACAATATTCACCTTCACTTTCTCCCAAGGAGTTTGAATAGTGCTGCATAGCAATTGGTTAATGAGCCGTGGAGAATGGGGATGGAATCAAATTGAGTGAGATAATTTCAGCTGCTGGGAACCCTTACCAGGCATATAAACAAGAAGGGATGGCTGAGAGAGGGCTCTCACAGAGGTGCACGGACTGTTATCTCACCATGCAGGTCACATTCGGAGTGCTCTCGGTTTAATTTGAAACAGTCTCCTGATGGTTCATTTCATTTTGAAACTGTGCTCACTCCATTATTTTATTATTTCTAGCTTAGAACAAAAGAAAACAGTTGGAAATAAATGTCCTTTTGTATCTCTTTTCAAAGCATCTCTACATTATTTGGACCTGTAGCTAAAGGGACTAAGGTTCTGAAAGATTGACTGTGATTCATTATATTTGTGCCAGAGGCTCAAAACAACTCAAAATATAGGAGAAGACTCCTGCCTAAATGTTTTTGCGACGCATGGAGCTTTATTTTGCTGACAGGATCAGGGCTACCCTTTGTCATTTTAATCTCTCCCAGTGCCTTCCCAACTTCATCCTTGTTTTAAGTTTGTTAAATAAAATCAGGGAAAATAAACCCTTGATCTGTGCCTTCCTAGTTTCATATCACACAGTTATTTTCCGTTTTAACTATCATTTTTCTCAGATCATTCTGAGTGCACATACCAAGGGATTTGTGAAGCCCACGGCAAGACTGTTTTATACATGATTACCCAAGAAAGCTTTTAATTATGAGATCAAATGTTAAGAATAGCTGTTTTAGAATATGGGACAAGAAGAAAAAAAACCAACTTTGTCTCTGATTAAAATGTTTGAAAATGCATCTTTAACACTTTGTTCAATAAATATTTAAGGCATACTGAAAACTTCTAACTAAACTTCTGTTTTTTTTTTCACTTAATTGCACATATGAGGAATTTGAGGAGAGATCGGATTTTTATGCCCTTCCATTGCTGCACAGTCCTTCACCACAAACAATACTCCTGGTGATTTTTTTTTTTAAATGATGGGATATAACCTCAATTTTCCTTTGCTCAAAAATACAGACATAACTTGCAAATATTTGACAAAATCTAATACCAGCTTTAATTTTTGCTGCTTCCCACTCTGTCTTTGATTATGATAGTTGCTAAGAAAGATATAAGAAAACAAAACCCAGTTACTTTTAGTTAATCAAATCAAGTGTTATCAATACAAATAATCTTAATCAGATAATGAAATAAAATGAATTGGTCCTATTTTTGGATACTAATTTTGGTTGTCAAGTTGAATGGTTTGGGTATCTCTTAGCTTAGTAAAACACATTTCTGGTTATGTTTATTATTATTATTATTAATTTTTCTTTTTTTTTTTTTTTGGTTTTTCGAGGTAGGGTCTAGCTCTAGCACAGGCTGACCTAGAATTCACTATGTAGTCTCAGGATTGCCTGGAACTCATGGCAATCCTCCTACCTCTGCCTCCCAATTACTGAGATTAAAGTGCCACCATGCCCAGCTAGGTTGTGTTTATTATATGTCCAGGGAAGCTGATCACTTGGGCTGCATCTGAATCATGTATTAATACTTTGATTGATCTCTAATATTATTGCATAAATGGGAGAGTTGAAAGGCAAAAGGTGGGGCCTGGCTGGAGGAAGAATGTCAGTGGAGCTGTGTTCTTACAGGAATGTCCTGCCCTGGCCACTTCCAGTTGCTACTCTACTCTAGTCTCTCACAAGGTGAACAGCCGGCTCCACATGCTCCCACATCCATGACGTTCTGCCCCACCCTGTAGGGCCAAACTAACATGGACAGAATCTTCTGAAAACCTGAGACAAGATAATTCCTCCCCTTAAATTGTTTATGCCAGGTACTGACGACTATGACTCAAAGGCAATTATGGGACAAAATAAGAATAAACTTGTGGAGATGGAGATTCATATTATGGAACAGGAAAATTCCCACTAGAAATTCTCCCAAGAAAAGACAAAGACAAAAATAAAGAAAAATGAAAAAAATAAAAGCAAAGGTTGAAAGTAAAGTGGAATCAGATACAATAGGAAGATGTGTCATTTATTCTGGCAATTACTAGCTTTTGAAATCTCTTAATCTTTGTGTGCCTCGGGATTTTATCAACACACCAGAAATACCTGCTACATTATCTTCTACTGGTTCATAAGAAATGACCCTTATTGATATTTAGTGTCTTTGTTTGTTTCTATTGGTTAGCATTGATTTGAATTCTATTTTATCAGATATAAGAAAAGTCATACCTGTCTGTTTTCTTCTATTTGCTTGACAGGTTGATTTCCATATTTTGACACTCAGGTTATAGATGTGTTTGTTGCTATGAGTTTCTTGAAGACAATACACACTTGGGTCATACTTTTCTGCTTTTTAATGTAGTCAGTTAATCTGTGTCTTTTTTTTTGGTTTGTTTTTTTCAAGGTAGGGTCTCACTCTAGCTCAGGCTGACCTGGAATTCACTATGTAGTCTCAGGGTGGCCTTGAACTCATGGTGATCCTCCTACCTCTGCCTCCCGAGTGCTGGGATTAAAGGCGTACGCCACCACGCCCGGCAATCTGTGTCTTTTTATTGGTGAGTTGAGGCAATTTACATTGAAAGTTATTAGTAAGAGGATTTTTCCTGTGACTTTGTTGGGTGAAGTTCTGGTTATCACCACTGCTGTTGGTATTTCCTTTTCAGTTCTGTTAGTTTGGGGTGTGTAGTGGCTAGTTGTTTTAAACATGGTTGGTTTACTTCCAGGTCCTTTTTCTTCCCCTGTTCCTTTTGAGGTGGGTATTCTTGCACATGTTCACATGGATAATGACTAGTCTTTAATCCATTTATGCTTTTTCAGGTAGGGTGACACTTGAGCCCAGGCTGACTTAGAATTCACTATATAGTCTCAGGCTGGCCTCAAACTCACAGCAATTCTCTTACCTCTGCCTTCCAAGTGCTGGGATTGAGGACATGCGACACCATGCCTGGCTTCTCCATCAATTTTGAGAGATAATTTTGCTTGTTATAGCACTCTAGTTTGGAAGTTACGTACTTTCAGAGCCTGAAATACATTGTCCTGTACTTTTCTGGCTTTAAAGGTTGCTTAGGAATAATCTGAAATAATTATAATGCTTTTTACTTTGTATTTGAGTTGATATTTTTACCTTCTACCTTTCAGTATTCGTTTTATTTTTTTACTTTGTATTTTTAAAAATATTTTATTTATTCCTTTTCAAGCAGAGAGAGAGACAGACAGAGACAGAGACAGAGAGAGAGAGTGCACCAGGGCCACCACCTTGTAGGTCTGGCCTATGTGGGCACTGGGGAATTGAACCCGGGGCCTTAGGCACTGGAGGCAAGTGCCTTAACTGCTGAGCCATCTCTCCAGCCCCATGCTTTGTATTTTTGATATCTTGGCTCTGGTGTGTTTTCAAAAAAAGTTTCTTCTCTGTTCATGTGTGCTTGAGGGTCTACATGCATCTTGTGTTGTGTATTGACTACTCTCTCTTTCTAGGTATGGGATACTTTCTGCTATGATATCATTGAAAAATTCTTCAATTACATGTTATTACAGCTCAATCTTCTTCCCTATAAATTTTAAGGCTTGGTGTCTTTGAATATATTTTCGACTACTTGGCAATGATTGTCGTCACCTTCTCATTGCTGGAATCAAGCACTCCACAAAAGCAGTGGATGAGAGGAAAGATTTTTTTTTTAATTTTGCCTTACAGTTTCAAAGGTAAGTTTTATGATGTCTTGACATAGCATGGCAAAAGCAGAGACTGGACATCACCTCTTCCACAGCAGGTGGAAAACAGCAGCAGGAAAATAAGCCAAATTCTGTCAAGGATGGGAAGGCTGGTTATACCCCCCTGAGTTTACTCCCAGGAGCACACATCCTCAGGAAAGGCTATATCTCCTGAATTATCATCACCTGGGGAGAAAGCATTCAGAACAGATGGGTTGACGGGAACATCCGATTCAAACCACCACATTTCACCCCTGACCTACATAACCTACAATGCATCCAAATCTAAAAGTTCCCATAGTTTTTATCAATCCCAACATCGTTCAAACATCCTCAGAGTCCAATGTATCCTGTGAGCTCTAAAACCAAAATCACATAATGTCACAGAGTAAACAGTCACAGTGCAAAAGATGGCTTTGGCATGGCAAGGGAAGTTTGAACCAATGCAAGATCTAAAACAAACAGGGCAAACATCAAATCCTGTAGCTCCAAGTCTAATATCCCTAACTGGCGGCAAAGGCTCTGGAGTTATTATAATTTTGCTGCTCCAACTCAGATGTGTACAGCCTGAGTAACACCTCATCCCAAACCATCAGCTTTCCTTGGCAGCTGTCTCATAGACTTAGCATCTCAAAAAACCTTAGGGTCTCCCTTGTAACCTGGTTCCATGACTTATCAGGCCCCCATGAAAGGAGATTGCTACATTGCCCCTTGGCCAAAAAACAAACCATTTTATGAATCCAATGACCCATTCTTTCCTGTATTTTTTAAATATTTCCATATTGCCAGGAAAGCTCCCAAGTTTGTTAATACAGAAAGGAATGCAGCAAACTTGGAAGAGAAGGAAAATTCCTTTTTTTAAAAAAATATTGTTATTTGAGACATAGAGAAGAAAAAAGAGAGAGAATGGGTGTTCTGGGGCACTGCAAATGAACTCCAGACACATATGCCACTTATGTTCATGTGGGTGTTTGAGGGTAATATGGAATCAAACCCAGGCCTTTAGGATTTATAGGGAAGCACATTTTACTGCTAAACCGTCTTCCAGCCTTATGGCTGCCTACTTACAAAATAATCAGCATTCTTTCTGCTGTCCACATGCAGAACAGTGGGCCTAATATCAATGTTGGTAATCTCTCACACCATTGCAGCTGAAAGGGGACTGTTTTTTTCTGTGCCAAATCTATCTGGTCACACCAGTCCAGTCCTTCTAAACTCAACCTCTTCAAGTTCTCACATCATAGGCAGAACACAGTAAAACTTTTTTGCAAACTACTTCTTCATTCCCAGTCCAAAAAAAAATATATCTTTATTCCCTCATAAGTCATACCTCACAGTGCACTGTTCTTATTGTATTTAGCTCTTTCAACTCTGACCAGAGTGATCCATCAAATTCTAGGATTGCAAAGTGTCTCTTAAACCAAATTTCATATCCTTCCACATTTTTATAGCTAATCAGTTCCAAAAGGCCCAAAGCAATAATAGTCAGGTTTCCAGTAGCAGCAGTGACACCACTTCTTGGTACTTATTTTCTGTTGCAGTTAGCTTCCTGTTGTTGGGTTAAAGCACCTGACCAAAAGAAATTGATGGTAGGAAGGTGTTTTATTTTTATTTATTTTTTTGTCCTACATTCTTGAGAGGAATTTTCATGATGGCAGAGGACAGCCTGACATGACCAAAACCTGGACATTCCCTCTGTCACCAAAGGTAGAAAATAGCAGCAGGAGAATGAGACAAGCTCTGGCAAGAGTGGGGGCTGACTATAAACCCCTAATCCCCCTCCCAGAAACAAAACTCAAGCAACACTCCACCTCAAAAATTACCATCAGCTGGGGACCAAGCATTCAGAACAGATGAGTTTATGGGGGACACCTGATTCAAACTATCACAGAAATATGGTTCATGTTCATCAATATTTTTCTTTATATATGTCTGTATGAATTATTGCCTTGACTGTCTGAAATAAGCTCTTCTGTATTGTCTTGGCTATTGGTAATGCTCTCTGTTGTGAGTTTTGAGTGATTACTTCTTTCTTTTTTTTAAATTCCTAGTTGGTTCTTTTACAGGGTTTGAATTTCCTTGTTGAATTTATTCTTCATGCTTTGAACTTTCCTCTCCAACTTTCTTATAATTTCATTCACTTTGGAAATTGTCTTGTCAAGATCTTGAAAGGATTTCTTCTGGTTGCTTAAGACTTGTTTATGGTCATGGATCCTTTTGATGATTATAATTCTAAATTCTTTCTCCAGTATTTCCCATATTGCAGTAGTTATGTCTTCCATTATAGGGGAGTTAGGATGCAAGGTTGACATCCTATTCACAAAATTTTGTCTCCCAAATGCCCTCAAAAGTACATAGAGCTGGGTGTGGTGGCACACACCTTTAATCCCAGCACTTAGGAGGCAGAGGTAGGAGGATCACCATGAGTTCGAGGTCAGCCTGAGCTAGAGAAAGACCCTACCTCAAAAACAAAAAAAAAAGTACATAGAAATAAATCCCACTAAGGATATGGAATATCTCTGCAAAGAAAACTTTAAGACACACACACACACACACACACACACACACACAAAGAAATCAGAGAAGATGAAAGAGGCTGGAGAAACTTGCCATGCTTCTGGATTGATGGAATAAATATTGGGAAAATAGCTGCTGTAGTCAGCTCACATGATGCTAGGATGAATGTCAAAACCAGACACAGTTGTGGGAAGTAAGGATTTTTTGAACCTACCAATCCAGGGGACGTTCATAATAGTGAAAGAGGCTAGCCCTGTTTCACAAGTCCAAGGAGAGAGAAACCCGTCACTGACACCATACATAATCAAAACAGCAAACAGGCAGGAGCAGAAGAGAGATGTTTTTCCCAATTTATTTAACCTTAGGGTCTTGCAACTTTTCCAGCCATGTTTACTTCCCAAGTCTGAAATTTCTTTCCTGCACTGCCCTCCCAGGAAGAAATATTCATTTCCAGCTTCTCTGAACTTCCTCACATTCTTCCCCCTACTAAGAAGCTGCCTTCCTATAACATCCTCAGAGACCCATCCAAGATAATTAAAAAGGTCAAGTTGACAACAAAACTTAGCCATCATAATAGGTATATTACCAAAAGTAATATATAGAGTCGATGCAATTCCACTCAAAATTCCAATGATATTATTCTCAGACCCAGAAAAAAATCAATCCAACAATATATATGGAAGGACAAAAGACCATGAGCAGACATAACAAACCTGAGGAAAGAAAACACTAATGGATTTATCATAATTCCTGTTGTAAAATGATACTGTTGTGTCATAACAACAAAGGTATGTTAGTGGCACAAAACAGTAAAATATGCCAATGGAATAGGCTAGAGGACCCAGAAATAATTGGTCACCTAATTTACAGCAAAAGCATCAAAATCATACACTGGAAAAAACGACAGCCTACTCAGCAGAAAATGAATTGCCATCTGCAGAAGAATGAAATTGGATCCATATCTCTTACTGGGCACAGTGATCAATTCAAACTTAAACAAAGACCTTTATGTTAACCCAGGAGCACTGAAAATACAGCATATATATTAGAACTTTCTGAACAGGGCACTAAAAGCATTGGAAATAATCCCTGAAACATGAAATTAAAATGTTTCTTCACAGCAAAGGAAATTATTAGAAAACAAAGGTAACAAACAGGAATTCTACAAAATGTGATATCTTTGCCAGATTATCCTCTGACTGGGGACTGATAACTAGAATACACAGAACTACAAAAACTAAACACCTCAAAAATGCTAATCAATAAATGGGTTAGCGTAATGAACAGACAATTCTCAATGTCTACCCACTTATGACTGGTAATGAAAATCTGGAACATATACACAATGAGGATTAACTCATCTCTAAAAAAATGAAGTTATGAAATTTGTAGGAAAATGGAAAAATTATACTAACTAAAGGAAGCCAAGACAGGAGAGACAGAACTGACATGTTCTTTCTTATGTAGATCTTAATATTTAATGTTTGCATGTATGTAAATAAGGGGATGTGAGTCTGTGTACAGGCTATGCTTTAAGGTCGGAGACCATGAGAGTTAAACAAGAGGTTAGGAGAAGGAAGAATAAACAATATAAACTTCTAGTATGAAGGAAGAAAAAAAATTAAGTCAGAGAGGGGGACAAACAGGGTGGGAGAAAGGGAAGCAAACAATTGTTTGATAATACCATAATGAAACCTAATTTTATGCTAATAAAATGAAACAAATAAGTAGTAAAAGTAGCAAAGTAGCAGTTTAAAGCAATTCTCTTTTCAGTGTGTTTTCTACCTTCCAGTAAATGGTTATTAAATGTCAAGAGTTGTAATTCACTATTAACCTTTTGTTTATACTTAGGTATTATATTTTAAAAAATTAGAAATTGAGTCAATCTGGCACAGTTCTTAGTTTGAGCTGTACAATAAAATTTGAAGTATGAGAGTTATTTTCTAGAGATGAAACTGGAAAATTCTCCTTTCAAGTGTCACGAGGTACAATAATATCAGATATGGTATATATAGTCTTTATTGAAATTTTTCAACTTTCTAGTTCTGGAATACAAACAGTCAATCAATACATAAATGAACAGGTCTTCCAGTAAAACCTCAGTTCTGAAATCAGGTGATAAGTCAAATCAGAGAGAATTTTGCTTATCTTCCATGAAAAAGTCAGGAAACAGTTTTTTTTTTTTTAAAACAGTTTTTGCCAATTCCTAATTTAAAAAAAAAAGAAAAAAAAAGATGGTTGTGGTGGCACATACTTTCATTCACAGCACCAGAGAGGCAGAGGGAGAAGATTCGGAGTTCAAATATATCCCTGATTTCATAGTGAATTTAAGGCCAGCTTTGTCTCCATGAGACCCTGTCTCAGTGCAACAACATCAAAGAACAAGACTATACACAAAGCTGTATGTAGAAATTATATAAAGGAAAAAATGTGGACTTCCTTTCAATTCCTTTTTATCTTAAAAATTGAATAAAATATCATCATAGTTTATCTTTGAAGAAGCATTGTTAAGACATGCCTTACTGAAAGGCCATTTTCTTGGGTCTGCTGACCATCAGCACCACTTTCTTTGTAGATAAAACAGGAACATCTGCTAGTCCTTTAGGACAGCAGAATACAGGGATATATAAACCTGTATAAATCTGAATGATAAAAATAGGAGCAAGACAGAAGAAGCAGAAATTCAGGATGTGACCATATGGTAGCTAAAACTGCCTATCATTCTGCTATTCTTGTTTTTTTTTTTTTCCTTTATAGGTTGGGTAATACTAATAAAGTGATACTAAGAAAGTCTAAGGAAGACATAGTCTGATTCGGAATCATGTTATAGGGCTGCAAACTTTCTCTGTATAAAAAAGAGAAGCAGTAGTGATAAAACTAGAAGATGGAGTTACTGAAGAACAAATGAAGCTAGAATCTACCTTATCTATCTTTCTATCTATCTACCTATCAGTTGATTGATAGATGATAGATTGATGATAGATAGGTATTAAATAGATAAATAGATGATAGATGATACATAGATAGATGATAGATTAGATGATAGATGATAGATAGATGATAGGTAGGTGATAAATAGATGATAGATAGATGATAAACAGAAAGATAGATGATAGATATATTCTAGTTAAAAGAGTACCACATCTAAATCGACATAGGAAAGAAGCTGGAGATTCTATGCTGTCAACATTTTATTACCTACAGGGTAATTTAAAAGTGGAATAGAATTTTCTGGAACTTCATCTTTCTCAATGTTCTGCACCTGTGTTTACATAGACCCCAAGGACCACTTTTCTTTCTATAGTGTAACAAAATCACCTCATAGATGCCATTCATCTATTTTGTGAAAGGGATTTTATTGAAAATTTCCCAAGCCTAGGAAGTTGGAAAGTGAGTAATCATAGTGTGTTCAATATTTAAATGCTAATGCAAACTCCAAAAACTTTCTAACAAGGCAGTTCTTATAGAACAGTTAAGCTTTCTGATTATAGTCTTTGGAACAACAGCCATGTCACTAAGAGTCTACAACATTTTATTGAAATGGGCACAAGAATACAGATCGCATATAACAAAAACATAAATAAGTTGGGTTTTCTGATACATTTAGTAAAAAATTCTATTTTTAATATGATAGACAGGCAAAAATTGTAGAAAATTATAAGGATGATGAAAACTTAATGAGCATTAAAATATTATCAATATTTCATAAATCCTTTTATTTAAAGATATAACTAACATCTTCATTTTAATAGTGTTAAAGCCTGGTATTTGATAGCTATATTCATTATTTAATATTTGGAAGCAGATTTATGGATAATATGAATTATTTTCATTTAGCCTAGAAGAGATTCTTTATAAAATATAGTTAAGAAATATTGTAAAGATAACCTCCTGTAAAATATAGCTATTAACCAATAGTTGTTTCAACTACAATTTAGCCACCATGCAGTTGAAAGGTGCTTTAAAGTTTAAAGGTTATCTTTGTAAAGGAATATTCATTTACCTCCTGAATGTAAATAGAGATTGTGTGGATGTAGTGAGATGGATTATCCATCCTTACTGAGGTCAGAGTCCTCGATCAAACTATATTGAAAAAAAACTATATGAGAAATCTCCACAAGGGGTTAGAATGCTTGCTTATCCCATCTCCCAAGGGTACTGGGAACACCATGTTATATAGAATTAAAACATGAAGTGGAACTTAATCTCATTGAAAGCTCAAACTTCCCTTAATTTATTATGATTTTCATTGCAGCTTTTGTTAAAACTTGGAAACATTGTCATTTGATTGACTCTCCTTCCTCCCCACACCCCAGGAAGATTAAAGGGACAGTAAAAAAAATTAGGCTTTGGAATAAAGTTATCCAATGTTGTTTCCTCTATTAACTTTATGCTTGAGTTACTCAGGTCCAAAATGGGTGAATTGCAACCCATCTGCAGCAGTGTTGAAAGGTTCATGGTTGTATGTGATGAGCAGAGACCACATCGTGTGTACTGAGATTTATATTCTTATCACCACTGTGAGTGAGGACATGGGTCATTTACTCACAGGCCAAGAAATGGCTGTTCTTGCTCAGATTGAAGACACTTTGTCTCTCTGAAGTAATGTAGATGGATTATTATAGATCCTTGGTTGTCATGGATGATGATAGGAAAAATATAATAATGGCATCCAAATAGTAGAGGGATGGGTAGGAGGGAAGGAGGAGTTCGGTGGAAGGTGTATAGGAGACGGGGGACAAAAAAAGTTATGGGAATGAATGATGGTCAAAGGTCATATATAGAAATTGTCAATAAAGAAGTGTAAGTATATAGGTCTAATTTGAATTATCCTCAGTAATCATTGCTCAATGGCTTTGATCACTGTTTCCAAATATGGAAACCTGTAGGCACTATCAAAATTATTAAACATAAAAAG
>PVHP010038893.1:0-16642 GCA_004024765.1 Zapus hudsonius | reverse complement strand
AGCTTTTGAGCCTGATCAGGTCCCATTGATTGAGTGACTGTTGCACTTCCTGGGCTACTGGGGATTTGCTCAGGAAGTTGTTCCCTACTCCTATCTCATGTAGGGTACCTCCTATTTTTTCTTTCAGGGTGTTCAGGGTTACAGGGTTGATATTGAGGTCTTTGATCCATTTGGAGTTGATCTGTGTGCATGGTGAGAGGAGTGGGTCTATTTTCATTTTTTTACACGTGTTTATCCAATTTGTCCAGCACCATTTGTTGAAGATGCTATCTTTGGCCCAGCATACATTGTTGGCACCCTTGTCGAAGGTGATTTTTTTTTACTTTTTAACTTATTATAAACTTCTCTTTTAAAGTTGCTTTGATATGTTGTCTTTCCATTGAAACTTGTTTTGAGACATTTTAAATTTTCTCTTTCATTTTCTTTATGACCCTCAGATGTTAATTGTCACATATGTAAGTTCACCAGGATTCTTCCTGTTATTGACTTCTATTTTCACGCCACTGTGATAGGAACCAGCTCTCTTCATGCCTTTAACTTTGAGTCTAAACAAATCAAACTCTCCAGTCAAAAAAAAGCACAGTGGCTTGATCTATTGTCTATTCTGGAAAATATTCCACATTTACTAGCAAAGAATAGATAGTCTAGGACTGGAGTTGTAGCTCTTTGGTAGAGGACATACCTAGCATAGCAAGGCGCTTGGTTTTAGTTCTATGCAATTGAATAGAACGCTCAACATATGTATATTAAGTCTAATTGATTTAGAGTACAGTTATGTCTTTGAGATTTGAGGTTTTCTCTCTATTCATTGTTGAAGACAAGGTATTAAAGACACCTACTTTTGAAATTTATCTATTTGCAAAAACACCTCTCTTCTCTCTCTCTCTCTCTCTCTCTCTCTCTCTGTGTGTGTGTGTGTGTGTGTGTATGTGTGTGTATGTATATATATATCTTTTGCTACTGAAATCAAATATCTGTTTTGCTTCATATGGCTGACTGGGGAATTGAACATAGGCCAAAAAGCTTTGCAAAGAAGGTCCCTTTAACCGCTTAGCCATATCCCCAAATACGTATAGACCCTATTACTATTACTATTACTATTACTTTCTGCTTCTTCCTTCATGTCTGTTAGCATTTACTTTATATATTTGGTTGTTCCAATGCTGAGTGCATATACATTTGTAAATCTTATATATTCTTGACACTTTCCTTACATAATGGCCCTTTTATCTCTTGTAACAATTTTTGACTTGAATTCTATTTCATCTGTAAATTTTGCCACTCCTACTCTCCTTGTTTACCATTTGTATGGAATACCTTTCCTGTAACTTTGCTTTCAGCCCATGTTGTCACTGTGTTCAATCTTATTTTATTGCCCACTGTGTCTTTTGATTGGAGAGTTTCATCTATTTGTATTCAAGGTTAATTTTGAAAGGTAAAAACTGGCTGCCATTCATGAATTAGTTTCTTGTTGGTTGACAGACTTTTTGTTCTCTTTTCCTCTCTTGATTCCTTGTAGTTTGGTGAGTAGTGTGTAGTGCTAAGATTGGATTCCTTTTTGTTATTTTTACATTTTCTCAAGTTTTTCTTTGTTGGTTAAACTATAGCTTAAACAGATATAGGTCTGATATTAACTAGGTACTCCATATTTGTAAATACGTATTTGCAAATTTTTACTAAGTAGATGGCTCATAAATTTCTACCTCTATTTATGAAGGGCATTGGATAGCATTCAGGAAAATAAAGCATTTCTAAATGTTTTAGCATATACAGACTCAGGAACAACCTAAATTCTTTATTGAACCACAATGGTTCTGTGCTCAGTTCTAGTTCACAGGAAAGGACTAATATACACTTAGGTTAGATATGAGCCTCTTATAGGAAGCTGGCTATACAGCAAAATGACCAAGCAGAAATGCTTAATGTTGGTGCCCTAAAAGGATGAAAATAAATTTGTATAAAGGTGTCATATATACTTTATTTTCTTTATTCTTTCTTTCACTTGGAATTCTGAAAGGAAATACCCAAAAATTTGAAGTCTACAATACTATAAGGAAAAACAAAGTACTCAAATAAATGTTTTAATCTCTCCTACTTGGGGATTTATAAGGCATGTTGTCTACTAAAAATTATGAAATAAGTACACTTTCTTTTGATTAACAAAACATAACCACATATTCCAAACTTACTTTATCATGAAAATTTTACTTTTTAGAAGGTGAAATTAATTTTCCCTAGACAGAAATTAACAAAAACCAAATCAAAATCAGTGTTTGTTACTTGCATGATTCTTTACTGTGATATATTACAGACCCAAACTGTGAGTGGTTAAAGCAACAGACAGATCATATCTATAGCTATCTGAGCCATCACACAAAACTTGGGGTCTTCAGAAAGAACCTTAATAACCTGTCATTTCAACATAAATTCCTCTTAAGTAACCCACCTTTAAAACACACAGCAAGTCTATCTTCTCTTTCAATAATAAATTTATAGTTTACACCAAGGCATAGCAACATTGTCCTGAAAGGATCAGTTAAATACTCTATCTATCTCGTCCCTACTGCCCTGGGCTATTTTGTTATAAAGCAGTCACTCACCAAGTAAATGGATATTATGCATAGGCATAAAACAACTAAATAAAAATGTAGCCCCCCACAAAAAAAAAATAAAATAAAACCAGGGAGCCAGACTGTTGTTTGAAGATTGTAGGTCAAAACATCCTTGAATATCATTCAAGAGGAATCCCTTTATATTATCATTTTAAAATGCAAATACAAGTTTACACTATAACCGCACATTTTTTACACATTCCACATTGTAATGTGATAATCATGGTTTTCCCAATGGACCATGAGCTTATGAAGGGCTCCCAGGAATTCAGTTGTATGCACACGCTTATCCAAGTTTTTTGACAGTGCTGAGAATCTCTTTCTTTGTACATGTCTATGATAAATCCAACATCATAGCAATTTGGTATGGTTGGATGGATTGTTCAAATGTTAGCTCAACATGCTTGGCCTTTTAAGAATGTATCTGTATGTACTCACTGCAAGCCACAACCACATTTTTTAAAAAGCCGTATATTTTCTTCAAGTTTCTGACTATGAAATGCAGATTTATAGTTGACCCAATCCCAAAGGAGGCCACATATAGCCAAAACAAAGTAAAGGAAAAAATCACAGAAACAAGTATATGCATGCATATTTGTGTATTTAAAAGCACCTCACTATCTGTATGTCCTTATATTCCAGGAACAATTTATATGATGTAATCACTGAATGCCTTACCTGAAAAGTATATGGGACAAGATGAAGAACTTTCAGTGACTTATGCTTTTGTGGGCTCAGCATCATCCTGAAAGCTGAGAACCATAGCAAGATCGTGACTTACAGGCAGGGAAGCTGCTTGTATAGTCACCTGAACGATGGCAGCTTATAAAACAGATGACAGAGTGCCTAATTTCGCTACGACTTGCACCACAGTCTTACTTGCCATATTCCATTTTTTTCTTTTTTGAAATATCTTTATTATTATGAATAGACAATGATTCATAAAGAACCCCTTTCACTCTGAAGATTTTCCCCTAATTTTCACATTAATAGATAATTGTCAAAATATTAAAGTACTTATTTTTATATCTTTATTATGAATAAGTATATACATTGGTGAGCAAATCTTGTGAATGTGTCCCCATTTCCCTCCTCTCTGTCCCCTACCCACTGGGGTCCTTCCAGTTTCAAAAAAGTGCTCAGAGGGACTCATCATTTCCCTGGCTTTCCCCACCTTACTCCTGGCTTGTCCATGTTCTATCTGTCAAATCCTTTTTGCAGCCCTGTTCCTATCTGCATGTTTACAACTTTAATCCCAGCACTTGGGAGGCAGTGTTAGGAGGATTGCCATGAATTCAAGGCCATCCTGATACCACATAGTGAGTTGAATTCCAGTTCAGTCTGGACTAGAGTGAGACCCTACCTCAAAATCCACCCCTGACACACAATGTTAGAAAATAAAACTCTGCAAAGTCTCAAATAATTTTGTAATATTGTAAGAACTCAACATCTTGGCTTTGGTGCTCAAACATTTCGAGGTTGTATCTGGTTTTCTCTGTTGGTATCCTTTTACTTCCTTGTCTGCTTTATCTGTATAATCACCATCGGATACAGGTTATCCATTTCCTTTAGCATCTGGGTTCAACATCAATCCCCAGTACGAGAGAAGTGGTTTGCTCAACATACATTGCAGAGCTTTGCATGGCAGAAGGTCCAGCCTGGAGCTACACTTTTGTAGAGATACCGCTTAGCAGAGCTGTTGGCTGGTTCTTGATGTCCAACACCAGGCCAGTCATGCAGGGTATGAAACTGCAGAAAGAATGCTTTAAAAAGGGGCAAAGAAGAGAACAAAATTTTAAGGAAATGATAAATGGTTTCAATAGCCGTCATGAAAATCAAATTAACTGGTAACTCCAAAAAGTAATATTTGCTCTACTTGAACTCTGTAAAATTTGATATTCTTTTTTTCTTCCTTTTGAATTTTTTCTTCCTTCTAGAATTTCTCATCCTACTTTGTGGTTTCTCTTCTCTCATTAATGCTTGTACCACAGGAGATGGTCATGTCTGCCTGCTGCTGGTTTCACATTGGACTAGCATGTCTCTCCAGTGATTGACTGCTGAGTCTGCATCTCTAACCAAATCTCCATTGATTTCCAGATTGCTACCACCTATATGTAAAAAATTCAACTTCAGTACCAGAAACCATAATTTAAACTAAATGTTATATTTTTGTATAAGTTGTCATCAGAGAGATGCCTTTGCCCCAAAGGATTGAGGAAGGGATGTGAGCTGCCCGCATATAGTGCCCAGAGACCAGAGTGGAGTGGGAGCATACACAGCCCAGAGAACTGTCTCCCAAAGTAAAGAGAACAGTAGCCCAAAGGGTCAGAAGTGCTAAGATGAAGAAACCCTGCCATATACCTGTTTCATGTATCCCCATTATGTGTGGGGTGGCAGGACTAAGTGACATGTCACATAGACTAAAACTCCACATCTGAAACAACACGGGAGGCAGGCTTTGGAAGCTGGCATTCTGTATCAGAATGCCACCACTGATACACAGGAGGCATGTGACATTTAATAAATTCCCCAATGTGTAAAATGTCCTTGTCATTATAGAGGAGTGATGGTAATTCTGTTCTATAAAATTGGTGTGAGAATTAAATGAGAATACAGGATTAAGTATGGAATATAGAATGGTATTTGGCCCCTAATAAGTGTCCACAAAGCATCATTAATTATTTGTATTATTATTATATTGATTCATACTGACCAATTTCTCCTTCAGTTTTAATCTTCACTTTTTAAATTCCAGATATATTTCCCCTTAACAATACAATTTCCAATTTGTCAACCTTGCCCTGCTTTGATTCCTCCTGTGTGTATAAAGTACAAGGTGCTATTTCCAAAGCATGTGTCAGTCAAGTCAGAAGTGAATTTAAAATTCTGAAAGTTTTCACTGCACATAAGAGGAAGTACATTCCTTGGCACAGCCTAGAAGGAATAAAGTGTCATTTATCTGCAAACATCATTTTTGTCACTTACCCACACTCCCCACGACAAGCCTGCATTTTAAATTTTCCAAACTACTTGTTCTCACTTGGATTCAGTGTGTTTTAATTTCACTCACAGAAATCCAAACTAATAAGGATGAAATGAGTAGTATTCAATTAAATGTGTTTACTGTGAGTTCAATATGAGATCAACTTTTACCATAAATCTTTGTTTCATACAGATAAATGAATGATCTCTAACATCAGAGAACTTAAAATCTTAATATTCTGTCATCGTGATTTACCTATTAGTTTCAGAAATCATTTCCTAATGTCTTTTTTAAGACTTTGTAGCAGTTTTTATTTGTCTCTTAGAGGTTTACTGCAATGACATGAGAGATGTGACTTAACTTGTAAGACTGAAATATACCAAGAAGAGGGCTGTAGGTCTGCAGGTGTATCACTTCAGATCTACTCTCTCATGCTCAATTGTTAGCACATTAAAATATATCTATTATTAGAGAAAGGGATGAAATTGAAATTTTACAATCTACTTTGCACCCTAAAATCAGAACTTCTGTGATTGCCTAGAAGTATACATCCAGTCATTTTCTGAGCACACCATACCACTTGGCTTTAGCCATTTTTATGTTTGTTAAGTTTTTGTCATTATGTAAAAAATTGAAAAATAAATGAAATAGTTAATATATATTCATATAATTAAGAAATATATGAAAAAATTAAAGGACCTTTATTTTTTTTAATCTTGCAAACTACTCTTGTAAGGTCCGTGACCCCCTAAGACAGACCACCAGAGACTCAAGTCAGAGCAAAGGCAAGGGTCGCTTTATTTGAGCAGGTTCGAACCGGGTCCTTGGTCACTCAGCAGTCTGAGACCAACGGCCCAGAGTGCAGAATTTTAAGCCTTTTTATAGACAGAAGTAAACAGTTTGGGAGGGCTATTTTCTCATTGTCACATTCATATGTTCATATTTTGTTGCATGTGGGCTATTCAGTCCAGGGGTTACATTTGGTCATTCTGCACAAGCAGCAAGCAGTTTACAGAAGCCATATAAGCAGTTAGTTATTCAACTCCACCTTCCTGTGTCTTATCAGGCTGTTGCGTGTCTGGTGCTTCTCTCAAGACCTTTGGCACAGTTATTTTACAGAGTTTAAGTAAAGGCAATTCAAAATGAGCAGTTAGCCCTTAACAATTAAAAAATAAGCAGTTAGCCAATATTCTTCATTTTTACCCTCACACTCTCAATCACAGGATCTTAGCAGATGATGTAAATACCTGGTCAAGACACTCTACAATACTCTAAAGTCACTGAGGGTCTATTGTTGATGCTGCTTTGTGGCTGAGAGAAGTGATCGAAGTACCACTTCTGAGATGAATGACTATTTTCTTGGTTGTAAAAACCCATCAGTAGAGTTTTCATTTTAATTTTGTAGCACTTAATACATTTAGCAATAAAATTGTAGGTTAAATCAAATGCATTTTAAAACTACATTAGGCTTTAAGGTTTAATCTCCTTTAAAGTTATTATCAACTCTGAAATTCTTCTCTGAGGATGTCACATAAATTTTCAAAAGTCAAAAGAGACGGGATGTGGAAATGACAATGCATTCTTAAACCAACTCCATGTACTGCAAGCCCCACATAGTGTCAGAGTGCTGGTGATGATCCGTGTGCCTCAGATGCCCACAAGATTTACCTGCAAATTAACATAACTTAGTAACTATTTCATACATATCCTGTATTTTAACTCCATAAAAAGCAATCACTTTTGTTGAAGTCCATGCTAATGTTAACAGAACACCCAAAATCACGCAGTGTCTGATAAGTTGCCTTTAATTTTCTTCTACAGACTACAGTATAAGTAGACACCAATAAATGATGTACAATATACAATCAAATGTGTGCCTATTACAGTAGTCTTAGTAATATACTGGCATCATTAACTTAATTTTTCTCTTTGTATTAAATTTAAAGAACCTCTTTTACTACATGAAAGCACTTCACAAACTGTCAAACTTTTCCTTTGTCAAACTTCAAAGGTCACAACTAGCTTTGACACCTAAAATTCAAATTAATTAGTTTGAGATTTACAGGGATTATATGCCAGTCTTCCAGGAGCATAGAAGTGATATAGTATTTAACCTTCAGTAGCCCCAAGAGACAGTAAGGAAGAGGTGATGATAAATAGAAAATATAGTACACTGTACACAGTGCTGGCCTACTTTTCAAACGTTGCTTTTTCCTATCTTAGAATTACCACTTATATTCTTATACTTTCTCTTGATTTAAAGAAAAGCATCTTTTATAGTCTTCTACTACTAAGTTGGTGTTCTTATTTAAAGCTCAGCTCACGTGATATGTACTTGGATCATTAAACCGAAGGACTTATACAGTCATGATTTTTAATGATGCGTGTTTGAATAATTATGCTAATTGACAAAGCACTAGAATCAAATCAAGTGATCAAAGTTTTAATGATTGCTATCATGTGTTCCTAACTCCTCCTCTGTTACCCTCACAATTGGCTGCACACACAAGCCTTTCTTAGAAATGCATTTGGAAATGGTATTAATCAATGTTGAACATTAGAAAAAAATTATGAGGAGCATAATGCAATTTATTTTATGCCTCTATAGTGGACTCTATGAAACTGTGTAAGTAACAGTGTTTTGCCCCACACCGCCTACAATCAATACAGTATTCTTCCTTGACAGAAAGCTGAATTTTTATCTGTTAAATGTGTGAGCTTGTGGCAGTGATATGTCTGAAGTTGTTTAAATCTGAAATGTGATGCACCGCAAAGAGAGTTGATTGACATCTTTGTTTATTGAAAAGTATTACATGAACAACAAAACGCAGGCAGAGGCAGAATGCTCCACTACCAAGTGCAGCTGTGTGATTTTGCAATCCTATGTTTCTGCCTCTTTGAAGCTTGTCTGATGTAATAAAGCTAGAGGATATAAAACAAGCAAGACTCTTCTTGATGCAACACTCAAAAATTTAGACAAGGATGACTTTTTTTTTGGCTTGGAATGAAATCTTTCCCACAATACCCTCTCTTGCAGTTATTTTCTATTCTATTTATTTGTGCAGAACTGTTACATTTTAAAAGTGTCCTCTTGTGTTTATTAAAGTGAGTATAAATTCAGAATTATTTAATAAGGAAACAAAGTGAAGAGGGTTAAGTATTTTATGTATCCTCTATAAATTGGCAAAGGACATTAATATCACTAGTCTTAAAGCACTAAATGTGCAGAAGCAGAAATTAAGTTCATTTTAAATTTTATGTTGGGATAATTATCCCCCTCAATGTAATTTGCCCATGTTTTATTAAAGCTTTATTATGTCAAGGTAAATAGAGGTTAATGCTGCTGTTACTTCTTCCAATGAAGTATTATCTTTAATCTTGCTTTAATAAAATAGTGGTAAATTGCACAGTGGGGGTAATCACCATGGGCTAATTTAGAGAGTTGTAAAATCCTTTACCAACTATATACTGTAGTTAAAAATAGAATGAGTCTTAAGAAAACACAAATTGCAATATTATTTGGAAGAAGTTAGAATGCTGTTATTCATAATTTAATTACTTATTTAAGTGGGTGCTTGGTTAAGACCTACGATGTATATGGCACTGTTCTGTCTATGACAAAGGTATGAAAGGATGTAAGCCTGGATTGTTTCCCCTAAGAAACCCATGATAATTACTTGGGCAAATACTTCAATAATTATGGACTATGAAACCTTCCATACAGGAATATATCTGCTAAGGATAGCTAGAAAATAGTTCGCTTCAGGATAGTGATTGACGAGGTAACCTTTGAATGAAGTCAGAGAGGAGACTGTGATCCTTGCAGGAGGAAGAGTATTTTAGTTATGGAAAGGGTAAGAACAAAGAGCTGTTACTGTTGTCCTATCAAATATTCACTCCATATTTTCTTGAACGACCATCCAGAGATTCTGCAACACTCCAATGAAAACAAGAGGATTTACACTGTGGCCATGAGACCATCTTTAATAATAAGCTTTGGAGGTAAAAAAGAAATCTCTATATACATAAACAGGAACATTTATATCACATACTGCTGAATTAATATACTATAAGGATTAATAAGCACATGAAAAAATAGAAAAGCAAATGATTTTCAGAAAGCAGAAATCCCAGTATTTTCATTCTCCCTTCAACATGTCACCTTATGTTCTTTGAATTCTATTGACAGAGTGGTTGTTGTGGGATTAAACAGTGATTAGACCATAGAATATACAGAATGCAATTACAATTATGATTAGAAAACAATTGGAAAATAGAAGGTAGACTATAGGAAGAAAGAGTTGTAACCTTAAAAATTGAGATTTATTTGAGAGTCATTTGAACATGGAAAAAGGAAGCACTAAAAATAGACCCCAAAAAAGAGAAACATTTTATTAGGCTCAAGTGTCTGGCAAGATACTAAGCAGGAAAATTGTCAAACAACTGTGAATGAATATTTGAATCTGGGGAAATAATTGCTGCTTTGGTTGTATAGATAAACGAAAGGATCTAAGCTAAATTAATATAGTTTTAAAAAAACACTTGGCTGTTTAAAATATATATGTTAATTAAAGTGAAATGATGTTATTAAAGGTTATTTTCAGTTTACCAAAGGGGAAAAAATAGATAAGAGCATTTGGCATCGTTGAATGTGTGATGGAGAGTTGAGGCTTGGATTGGATCAATGTCAACAAATCAGGAACACATTAGGTTTGTAGCCCTGGCTGAGTTTGGAGTCCAGTCCTGTGACTCTGAGCTATATTCCTGTTTTTGGTAGTCCCAGTGACCTACTACTTGTGAGGATGTCGTTTTGTCTTCCTGAGTTTTCATTGGAATTCTTAAGTGATAATAGATTCATTGAAAGGGAACAAAGATTTTTCTGCCTTCTCTGAGATATCGTACTTTGACAGTACAATATGAAGTTGGATGGAACTCACATGTGAGCAACATGAAGGATATGTAAAATGTGAACCTCCTTACTTACCTGTTGCAATTTTTTTGTGTATGTATTCACTCATGTGAACCTTGTAGATGTTCAAGGTTATCTTTAGAACAACCTTTTCATTTTCTTCAGGTTACCCCTCTCCCCCAACTTCTGGTGATCCAAACTCTGCCCATTTTTTTTTCTGAAACATAACAGTGCTTTTCCATGGGATCAGAAACTTAAAAGCTTGATTTTCATTTTTAGACAAGCCAGAAGAACCATCACCAACATCACAGAATTTGTGTTACCCTGCAGCCTCAGTGAAGTGGCACTCATTACTGCAGAGTTCCCGAATAAGGAGTCTGATTCCTGGACCTCACACTATGCTGCCTAAATAACACTTTGGCTCTATTTGCTTCTCTAGAGCCTAAGACAGAAATCAGAGCTTTTTCCACATGACATTCTGAATAGTCACTCTCAGAAAGGAGATGTAATCAACTCTTTTAAAGAGTCTAGGAACATCCCTGTAGGAATGAGCACAAAGCGATAGAGAAATGAAATCTAAATGACGTTCCACTTTAATTTTTCTGTGGGTTGTATCCTAAAGCAAACAACTGTACATCGGATGAATTTTATGGACGACATGCCATTTCCTTCTGTCTCTCAAAGTCTTGGTGACAGTAAGGGGCACATAAACCATGAGTGAAGATCTGAAGCTGTTATTAAAATGGAAATATTCAAAGCAGTCAGGAGTCTGCGAGAGTCTGTTCTGGAGACGCATTAATGTATTTGAAAGGATATTAAAGCTTAACGTGAAGAGGAAATAGTTTTAATGGCAAAATGCAAGGCTGCTTAGGTGAATTATACCTAGGACTCTGTTTGTTGTGTCTAAATTATGTCTAGCGTTACTCAGAGTAAAGCTGCATGTTGGTCTGAAAGCACTTGTAGTCTTACACTTTTCTGTTTGAGTAGTGCAGATTTCTTAAGTGTCAAACTTATGTTCTGGTTTCTGCATTTGTGGAGGCAATGATAATATTTCTCACCTTATGGCTATTTGAATTGGACTAGAAAGTTATTTTTTCTACAATAAGCTTAGATTTTCTTACACAGATCATGAGAGAAGCCCATCATTCTATGAGACTGAATTTTACGTTCTAGACGTAGGCTTGCGGAGACATAGAGAAAGATGGCGAGCAAAAGAGCTATTCCCACAGCAAGGCAGATAACCTGGGGAAGGACGATAGAGAGAGGCACCAAGGGTGCCCAAAATTGTCCAAAATATAAATCTACAGACTCTTAAAACCCACTATGACTCAGGGAAATTTGTGGAAGAGGGGACGGAAAGAATGTAAGAGTCATGGGGGGGAATAATTAATGTATAAGAGGGAATGTCACCATGGATTCAATGGCTTTATCTAAGAACCTATGATACTGAGCATATTGTTGTGTTAATATATGTAACTTTAAGCCAATAAAAACTTTTAAAAAAAGGTCACATGTTTTTTGGTGTGAAAGAATGTGACCCCATTAATATATAAACTTATCAGATCCATTCCCTCTCTGGGGAAAACAGCTCAGTTGATAAAAGCACTTGCTTAACAAGTATAAGGACCAGAGTGAAAGGCAGAGACAGGAGCATCCCCCAAAGCACAGGCTAGCGGGCCCATTTAAAATACTACTCTGATCCAATATTACAAAGCATGTCCAAAAGATAAAATGACAGAAAGCCTGAAAAATATTTGGATAATTTTGCCATAAGATACTAAATGAAAAGAAAGAATTAAAAACTAGTGCATGTCCTTATGTTTATAACACATGTTGGGTCATGATAATTGTGCTACAATGTAAGAAGATTTAGGCATCACATATAAAGATGTAGAAACTATCGAAATAAAATTTTCACAACCTACAAAATTTTCAAAAGATACAAACACGTCTATAATATTTATTTAACTAGTTACCTGAGATCACATCAATTTTATTTTCTTATAACTATGTATATTCTGATATGATTTTGGAATACGTGCTAAAATTTGTAAACTATACACAGTTACCATTTCAGATTGCTTTCAGAGCCTGGTCATCATCCTGTTTTCCTCTATCATAAATCTCTGAATTTATTTCAAGAGTGCTTATCGCAAGACCATTGTGTAAAATTACAATACACCTTTGAAAAGATTGATTGCAATGCAGATCCTCATTCATACTTCTCAACGAAAGTCTGAGAGCAAACCAGAGTCTGCATTTGCATTGTGTATTATATTCCAAATGTGGCAACCAAAATTAGGGATCTGCAAACATAAAAGAATGTTTTGTGATGTTAAAATTTGCAGCGAAGGGTAAAAGAACTGAGAATTATTTATATTACTTTGACTAAATTTTTCTCCTCCTAGCAGTTTTATCTGTTATTGGTAATGGATATGTTCTTCAAATTAGATTATTCTTTGGTGGTTTCATTTTATAAATTCTATTTTTCAATTAAATTTAATTTAAATTTAAATTCTTTTTAAATATTTTATTTTACTTTAAATTTTTTTATTCTAATGTAAGTCCTGGTGTTTTCTGTTCAACTTGCATAAATTTATAACTGCAATCTTTTTTATTAGCTGTTAAATAGCAGCAATGGTACTAAATCCCAGGGTTGATAAAAATGATTAAATAGCATAGTTATTTAAAGTACTCAAGATAGGGAACCTACGACTGTTATAATTTCATAAATCATATCTTTGCCATGGCATTCCCATTTTATTAGAATAGAAAAAAATCATCTAAATGCACAGGATGGGAGAAGAAAGAGTAGATCAAATACACATGTAGAATAAATGTATATGGACTAAACTCCCCAGTAAAAACACAAACACCTATTTTGAAAGTAAATTACAAACTGTTAAATCCATCTGTATATTATGTGTACTTGATGTCTTTGCAAATGACACTTTAAACACAGGTAAATATATAATGATGAGAAGTAAAAGGGTAGCACACCTGAACCTATTAGTCTACCCTGGAAGCCTGAACCTGCTGATCTTCACAGCCACATGATCCAATTCCTTACAATAAAAATCTCATTGAAGTTTGGCATGATGATCCTAGCACACCTATGATCACACCTATGATCCTAGCACTTGGGAGTCAGGGTGATTACAATATCAACCTGAAGTCCAGACAAGCTTGGGATACACAGATTGGCCTTGCTTTGTTTATAAAATATCCCTCTATATCTATCTATCTATCTATCTATCTATCTATCTATCTATCTATCTATCTATCTATCTATCTATCTATCTCTCTCTCTATCTATCTATCTATCTATCTATCTATGTGTGTGTATGTATGTATGTATATATGTGTGTGTGTCTATAAGTACATATATGTGTGTATGACTATATGCATACATCCTACTGCATATATAACACATATTACATATTACACAGAACACATGCATATACATACTTACTTGTACCTATAAACTTAGTTCTGTTCCTCTGGAGAACTGATTTCTTATGTATAACTGTCACCTTAATACACACCAAATAGCAGCTATTTTGCAAATGCATAATTTATGAACATGAATATGGATCTTATTTGTAGCTCTTCTCATAACCATAGAGGTGTGTATATTTGACCCTTGTGATGGTATTTTGGAATTACTGAACTTCAAAGTTTCAAGATACATTTTGCTTAAGCATACCTATTAGATATTACATAGGTGAAAATATTTCTTAAAATGCAGCAATATAGCATTCATTTTGGTTCATAATTGCTCTAAATTAGAATAATTTCATACTTCCAATTCTATTCAAAACAATATATTAAGAAATAAATATGTGTTGCACTTTTAAAAATATTTTATTTGCATGCAGAGAGAGACAGAGAGAGAAGAGATGGAGATAGAATGGGTGTGCCATGACCTCTAGCCACTGAAGAGGAACTCCAGATACATGAATCATTTTGTGTATCTGGCTGTGCCTGGATGCTGGGGAATAGTTCCAGCATAGACTTCTCCACATATGTTTTTTTTTTTAATTTCATTTTTTTTAATGTCCATAATGAGTTACATTATTTAGTGGGCAAACCATGCGTTGTTATCCAAATTCCCCAATTCCCCCCCTCCCCATCCCTGATCAGTTGGATATCCTCCTCCGTGGGCTGTCTGTATTATTCCTTGTGGCAAGGGATCCTGGATGTCCTAGTACTCAGCCTGGTCTTCCTGGCCCAAGTGTGTTGTTACTGATGGGTGCCATGCCTCTGGACCATCTCCCCCACCACGGCTCCTGTAATGGAAAAAAAAAACACTTCTACATCTCGCATAACATCTCCTAGCTTCCTACCTTACTGAACATGAAGATAGGGTAATGTCAAGGAGGGGAAGGAAGGGAAGAATGGAGGTGTTAAGCAAATCAGGTCCATTGAGTACCAAGAGTATCTGGAGGTTTTTGTCACAGTCATAGCAGGTTGGAGCAAAAGGAAACCTCTGACAACTTACATAGATCAATTCTGAAGGACTGAAATGAATCCTGGACAGATTTCAAGATAGAAAGCTGGTGAATTACAAAATACAAGTAAAGTCATAATGAATGAAGAAAATCATATACTATATAGATTGTAATACTCAAAGAACGTAGCTAATTTAACAGGCTCTAGATTTCAAAAATAAAGAAACAACATCTTCTAAATTTCGATTTGAGTTCTCAAACTCTCCATTGTATCACCATTCCCATATGATGCTCTCCAGAGCTCAGGCATATGAAGTAACTTTCAAAAACAATGAGTGTGTCTCATACTTGCAAATAACCGATGCAAATTATCATAATAAGTGTCCTAAGAAGTCCAGTAATGCGGAAGGATTTTAGGGGGGTTTTGTCAGTCTAATTAATTAGAGAGTCATACTTATCTTGCATGCAAATTACTGTCTATGATTTAATTTAGGAAATAATTTTCACAGTTTCATATAACTGAATGTGCTTTGAAAGCTTGAGAAATGTAGAAAAATTCACATTCATTTATAGTGACTAAATGGCAATATAGTAAAGCAAAATTCCTCAAAGTGTGATCCAGAAAGGTCTAAGTTTCCCTCAAATACTTTAAAAGACCTCCTTCATGAGGTGAATTTAATGATAGTAATAATTTTGTAACTCTTTGATTACATTACAGATGTGCAAAATTTTTTTGTAGGAATGTAATATTATTCCACTGATGATAGGTAATGAAAGTGCTTGTGTATTTTGTATGCTTATTGGTGATTAAGCTGCTGAATTGTAGTTAGAAAACTATGCCTACATCACAGAATTTAAAAAAAAAGATATTGCATTTATTGAATGAAGCTGTGAACCCCAGACTGGTGAGGGGACTGCTGTATTTGGGGTCTGTGCATTCGGGGTGCCAGTGTGTTTGGGGTGGTGTGCTCCATGCAGGTGGAGGGCAGGGTGTGTTTTGGGCCTGTGCACCCTGGACTGATGAGGGGTCTAATGTGTTTGGGGCCAGTGCTCTCCAGGTAGGTAAGGGATGCAGTGAGTCTGGGACCTGTGCTTTTTAAGCATTAGTGTGTTTAGGGCCTGTGCATCATGGGTTGGTGAGGAGTGGTGTGTTTGGGGCCTCAGTGGAGTGGGGTCAGGGATGTAGGAAACAGTGATACCAACACATGATTTATTCACACAAAGTTTCTAATTAATAAAAATAAATAAAAATTTATAAAGAATGAACAAAAAACATTGCATGCCTCTTTTTTTGGTATTACTAGAGATGGTCTAATCAATTTGTTAAGATATTGTGCTGCATTCTTAATAGCAGGTATGAATGTGGAGCAACAAATGAACCCATGAGAAACACACAGTTGTTTCATGGTTACTTGCTTCATGTAAACTACATGACACTGGAGCTAAGAGTAGTCTCAGCAAACTTAAAAACATATGTGGATTGTGGAGGATACATATGGAACCCTGCAGAGAAGGACGGGATGAACAGGGGACCCATAGCCACAGCCATTCATCCAACTCAGGATAAGCCTAATGTGTTTGTGTTTTGCAGGATACAACGAGAGAGGTGTGGCCCATCTAACCTTACCAACCAACCTTAGGCCGATGGATGAGATCCTGACAAGAGAGGAGCCACCACAGTCATATC
>PVHP010038892.1:0-16698 GCA_004024765.1 Zapus hudsonius | reverse complement strand
GTGGTGTGATTCAGGTTCTCTGGATGGATGCACGGAAGAATGGGTAGGGGGATATCATGGCATCTGCTTACTGCTTACCTTTTACCTGGACCTCCTCCCCAATAGAGCAACCTTCCTCTGGAGTAAGAATTCCCTGACACACCTGAACCATGGACATAATCCCTCAGTGCGCCCTTCTGGTGCATTGTATGGAATACTTATTTATTTGTTATTTGAGACTTTGCTCCGGAAATTGGCTGCATTCCATTAAGTGCTGGTCATGCTTTAGTAGTAGAATGGGAATTTGGTGGTCGTTCAAATAAGAACTAGGTACAATGTATTTTTATATTGCTTGCAAAGGATGTGGAAGACAGAGCCTTTTTTTCCCCTTTTTTCTCAACACACTGATTAAAAGATATTCCTGGGACAGGGAGAGTCAACGGCTGGGTTAAATAGCAAGTGTTCAAGTGAAATGTCCTTTGGTGAGCTCCGGGAAGGCTGAAGTGAGGGTTGAGGTGGAGATGACCACGTGGCACTGGGTGGTCCAAGCTCTAGGTATGGTTGGGGGTGTCTTCTGTCACTGTGTGCCAGTGGTCATCCCATCTCTAAATGGGCTAGTATGACCTTAACCAAGGGTGCTCTTGGCCTTACGGGTGGTTCTGACTGATGTTGGCAGGCCATGGCTGAGGTGGGCAGAGCCTCTGGCATGTTCTGTGTCAGGGCCGTGTCACTGACTGCCAGTGGGCGGGGACTGGACCCTGCCCAGTGTGAGCTCTTTTCCGCTCTGTCTGATTTTTTTTTCTCCTGCTCCTAGTTATCCTTTGGGGCATCAAATTCAGGACAGGCAGGTGATGAGTCTAGTTGGGCAGAGTCTATGCTGCCAACCTCCAGGCGCCATCTTGTCTCAGCAGCTGTCTGGCTGCACCAGAACCATGAGAACTTAAAGGAGGTGGCATTTCTCACCTGGCAGGAGACATGGCAGTCTGGCTCTGCACCTGGGCTGCAGCCCCTCAAAAGTCTCCTCCTTGCACGCTGGCCGGATCTGGAAGTGGGATATACCTCACAGGATTAAACAAAGCATAGCCAAGGATCCCAGGACTCAGGAGACTGAGGCAGGAGGGTCATGAGTTCAAAGCTAGCCTTGGCTACATAGTGAGAGAGACTGAGGGTATAACTCAGTGGCAGAGCACACAGGTTGGACAGAGAATCCTCCATAAGGATATTGGCATATCTTGAAACCAAACCCGGAAGCTTGGGGATTGAGCCCTTCTGCATCCTAATGCTCTGCCTCCGATCCTCTGGTGCCGAATTCAGATGTCACCACCCTTGCCTGCCTGGGACAAGCAGGGCATAGATTAGATCTCAGAAGAAACCTTGACTAGGGATCTCTGAAGCCAGGGCCTCAGGCTCATTGAGAACCCTCACATGAGTCCTGGGATCCCCCTAGAGTAGCCAACATTTTTTGCTGTTGTTGTTAAATGAAGAAAAATGAAAACTCACATTTTGATTGAAATGGCCTTTAGGGTCTCCTGTAGGGAACATCTTTGGCCCAGACCTTCTCACTACTCAGTAGGCCATGGTGTACCTCAGGTTTCAAGGAGAATCTAAACCCACCACCCACATGTAGCCCTCCACCTGTGGCCTTTACTCTGTGTGTGTGTGTGTGTGTGTGTGTGTGTGTGTGTGTGCAGCACACAAGTCAAGGACTCCCATATACGGCGTATTTCTATCTGTGCATGCATCTGAAATGGAGAGAGTGGGGTTTTTTTTTTTTTTTTTGGTTATTTTTTCTTGTTTCTTACCTCACTCATGTGCTGAACTCTAGGCAGCTTCCTGGCTTGGCAGGATTACAACCATCACGTTCTTAAGCATTCCTTTTATTTGTGAAATCTCTCTCGCAGCCAAAATTGCTTCAGCAGGAAAATAGCTAAAGAAGAAATGAATTAGTCTTGCAGAAGAATGTGACAAGTTGGGGGTCTGTGCAAGTAAATGCACATGGGTAACAAAGGCACTCTTTTCCAGTGTCTGCACGAATGTTCCCTTTCACCTTATACAAACACGTTCACGTGAACGCATTTGCAGAGGCCCAGGTCTGTTCGCAGCTGCAGAAGGCTGATTCTTTATCCTTGCTAGGCCCTCAGTCTTTCTTCACAAAGGCACAGTGTTGGATCTCTTGCCTGCTGTGGACATACCACTTACAGTTCTTTCTCCAGCTAACCAGAAGTAGTCTTGTTATTTCATGGGCTGCTCAAATCAAGGGCTAAGTGTTACAGGGCATTTCAGCCTGTTGTGTGTGGATTGTGTTCTCAGTCAGCTGACTTACCTCGCCTGCTGCTAGCCTTCCTTTCCACACCTTTGCACCCTTGAACAACCCAAGAGGGGAAGAGTCTTCAGCAGGAATGTCTTGGCAGTTCTCACTCTGCACTGTCTCTGAGGTTCCAAGCGCATTCCATTCTTGCATCATCTTTCACAGGATGCCTCCTGGTGGAACCCTAGCCTGGTCTAAGGCTGCGCTTGTGGTTCCGCTGAAGATCCAGGTCCCCTGTCTTGTCACTTGGTTCCTAGTCCTCACATCTGGAAATGGCTAGGGCTCCCATCTCTCAGTGTTCCTTGCACCCATGTGTCTCCTTCTCCATCCCGGTTGCTTAGGAAACACCTGGAGTGGGAGATCCCTAGTCCAGACCTGAGCAGTGCTGGACCCCCACCCTACCTTTAGACATTCCACAGGTCCACCCCCACTGCCCTTAGTGGTCATCCACGACCCCCAGCCTGGCCACCTACTGCCTGGGCTTCCACCTGGTCCTTGCTACCATTTGGCCCTTCTGTCACCCAGCTTCAGCCAGCATCATCTTGATGCTTGGGATTCCCAAATCAGTAAGATATTTTTGTTGCTTTTCTTTCATTCCCTCCCTGTCTCTTGGTCCCAGGGCTCGCAAAGGGACTTCTGTAGAAATTAAATCACTTTTGTGGCAGCATCCTATACTTTCTTCCTCAATGTCTTCCAATCATTGCATTTCTGTTTATGTCCCAACCCCTCCTGGGCCCTAGGAGAGCTGTCCACAGGTCCCAGCTCACCTGGAACCCCTTCCAAAGGAGGGCCTGTCATGCTCTTCGGGAATGTCTGCAACAGCCTGTCCCCATCTGCCTGATGTCACCACATCAGCCCACCTAGGTAAACTACGAAACTGTCCTTGACAATGGGGGGGGGGGGGCTGCCCACCGTACCTGTCAGGTTATATGCCTTCTTCCTTGTGCTGTATTTTCCGAGCTCTCACGTCTTGTACGTTACCTGTCCATTTACTATCTGCTTCTTCACTGAAATGGGAGGAGCCTGAGGACAGAGTGTGTTTGTGGCAGGATGTGGACACAGGGCCAGCACCCTGCTGGGACTCAGTTGCTGGGACTTTTCTGCCTGCTGTGGAACAGGCCCCTGATTTCCCCTCTGAGGAGAAGCAGGGGCAGGTGCTCAGAAGATGCTTCCTGAAGGCAATATGTATCTGATCGGAGATTTTTCTTGTAGCCAGTCTGGAACATGTGTTCCACAAGCCCCCCGAAACCTGAGCTACTGTTCATGCTCTAGTAAGTCCGTGCTGCTGGGCAGGTCCAGGTCAGAGGGGTGGGAGTCGTGACACCGAGGGACCCAGTAGCACTGAGAATGACTCAAAACTTACATCTGTTCTATAGTCTTCTTGCCATACCATATTTTCTTTTAAAAAATATTGATATTTTATTTATTTATTTATGAGAGAGAGGGGGGGAGAGAGAGAGAGAGAGAGAGAGGCAGAGGCAGGCACAGAGAGAATGAATATGGGCACACCAGGGCCTCCTGCCACTGCAAATGAACTCCAGACACATGTGCCACTTTGTGCCTCTGGCTTTGTGTGGGTACTGCAGAATCAAACCCTGGCTGTTAGGCTTTGCAAGCAAGCATTTTTAAATACTGAGCCAGGGCTGGAGATATGGCTCAGCGGTTAAGGCACTTGTCTCCAGTGCCTAAGGCCCCGGTTCAATTCCCCAGTACCCACATAGGCCAGATCCATAAGGTGGTGGCCTTGGTTCTCTCTCACTCTCTCTCTTTCATCATCTATCTCTTGTATCTCTCTGCTTGAAAATGAATAAATAAAATATTTGAAAAAAACAAATAAAGGGGCTGGAGAAATGGCTCAGCGGTTAAGGCACTTGCCTCCAGTGCCTAAGGCCCCGGGTTCAATTCCCCAGGACCCACATAAGCCAGACCCACAAGGTGGTGGCCCTGGTGCTCTCTCTCTCTCTCTCTCTGTCTGTCTTCTCTGTATCTCTCTGCTTGAAAATTAATAAATAAAATATTTAAAAAAAAAAAAAAAACAAATAAATACTGAGCCATCTTTCCAGCTTGCTATGGATATTTTTCATTCCTTGAGCATAGACAGATTTTTTTTTCTGGGGGAGATCAATGCTGGGGATAGGTCCCAGGGACATTCATATGCTAGGCAAGTGTTCTACCTACCTCTGAGCTATATTCCTAGCCTCCAGCTATTCTTAATGGCTACATGATTTTATATCTGGTGACATCACAGGCCCGTAAGATGGCCCTGTGGACTTGCGTCTGTGCCTGTCCACTGGAACTGTCTCCTCGTGCCCTGGCTGTCCACCCCTGTCTGCATGTTTAACCTGTACAGTGGGCTATTTCCAGTTGTGAGTACTATGTTCATTGTTGGACGCAGAATATGCAGCAATGTCTCTGTTCCCATCCCTCCTCATTCATTTAGCCTTGGACTAGACAAAGTGCAGGATGTGTGGGGATGGACGGAGTGGCCGTGGCTCAGTAGAGTGGAGACTGCAGACACTCTGATCAGTGGGGCAGTAAGGGATCTGTGTGTCAGGGTCCATTCATGTGTTCATTGATTCAGCAAATTCTTGGCCTTGTTCCTAGGCCCAGGTGGATGATAAGGACTTGGACAGCTAAGGAGGTGAATCCTGGCAGAGGTAGGGTGTCATGCCAGCACTTTCTGAGATTTGGGGAGGAGTAAGCTGCGGCATACAGAGGAGTGATGATGTGCACATAGAACTCACAAATGCCCTGAGGCATACAACCAGTTGAGCAGGTTGGAGAAAAGGCCAGAGCTAGGTAGGGGCTAGATTAAGTTGGACTCTAGGGCCCAGGGAAAGGAACTGGATTTTATTTTTGGTTGTTTTTGTTGATTGAGGTAGGGTCTCACTCTAGCCCAGGCTGACCTGGAACTCACTCTGTTGTTCTAGGCTGGCCTCCAACTTATAGTGATCCTCCTACCTCTGACCCCCTAGTGCTGGGATTAAAGGAGTGTACCACCACACCTGGCTTTAGGAACTGGCCTTTAAGGGTATATATTAGAGGTGGGAAAGGTTTAGGGTGGAATGTGGCTCCTTCCTGAATCCTACTGAAGAAGATCCATCAGCCTGGCTTGTAGACACAGAGACACAGTCAGTTTATTGGTGTGCCTGGTTGGTGAGGGGGGAGACAAGGAGCCTGACTTGGGATTTATTCTCAGGATTTTTTTGCTGGACTGGCCTGGCTGTGTACATGAAGGAAAGGGAAGGCTGAGCCTTGAGTGGTAGCCAAATGGTGCTCCTCTTGCAGATTCCCTCCAGGAGTCTCTGGTGTCTCATCTGCTGGTTGTTGTTAAGGATGTCAGAAAACCCAGGGGCGCAGGGTGCCATCAAGGTCCAGTGGCAGGAGGGTGACAGTTCTGGGGCAGGCCTGTAGGGGAGTATCCAGACTAGCACAGGAGCAATGCCTCCCACCCCCAAGGAGACCCATGTGTGCAGAGTATAGGCTCACATGCTGCTGGGAATTAAAGTAAGGTGGCAGTTACCTCAGACATGAATGCTCCCTTTTAGGTCTAAAGTGCTATGGAGAGCTGGTATTGTGAATGTCTCTGGGATGGGGTGGAGCACAGGGGTTTGGGAGCACATGACCCTAGGGTCACAGGGCAATGACAGTTGCCAGCCTGTGTGAGCATAGGCGGTAGGGCAGCATGGTGAGAGCTTCATGAAGGTCAAGGTCAGAGAAGAACCTGGTCAGGTCATGAGGGGGTCTTGAGGCTTGGGCTGTGTTCTGCTTTGTGGCCTACAGCCGGTCACTTCGGTTTTTCTGGATTTGGTTCCCGTGTGTTGGTGCACAGAGCAGCTAAGCACCTTTGACAATGTAGATCCAGGGCCAGGCTGAGAACTGAAAGTGGTGACCTTGGCTTGCTGTCCCCTGGCTTTCACCCAACCTCAAAGGCTCTTCTGGCAGAACTGTTTACACTGGAGCCTGCCCCTCCTCTTCCTGGAAGACTCCATCCTTTAAGTCCCTTTAGGTTTATCAGGTCTCTGCCCCTCCTACTCCACTATAAATTCTGGAATGCATGAATGAAGAAATGGTCCCTAACCAGCTAATCAGAAATTCAAAGGGCAGTTGATAGAAGGCCAAGCATTCCAAAGGCCCAGCCCTGGGTGTGACCGAGGGGTGTGGTCTCCAAGTGATAGTCACCTTAAACCCTGGTGACTGTCTTTGTTGATTTACACACCCATTCCATAAAGCTACATTTGTCTAGCCCTTGTAGCCTGGGGGGCAGGAGAGAAAAAGAGAAAGCCAAGACCCCCCTGCCCCCCATTCTTCAGTGTGGGCATGCGTGGTGTATAGATGAAGGAAGACACCCCAGGCAGCCTCTCTCTCCCTGCCACTGGGGCACAGTGATGGCCATAGAGGGAACTTGAACTGCCTTTTTCTTTGGTTTAATAAAGAGGAGATAGGATTATTGACAGGACTGTGCTAGTTCTATACTTCAGCGACCTTTTGAAATTATGAAAGCAGCGTGTGCAGTGTGTTTAGGAAATTGGGAGCTGACACTCAGTGTTTTGTCCTCACCTTATCACCCTGGGGCGTCCGCTGGACTTCTGAGACTCTGCTGAGTAGGGGTGCACAGGTGGAAGGACGTCAGAGGGTGAGGTGACCTGGCTTGTCTCTCCCCAGGTTCCTCTCCTAGAGACTCAGTCTCCTTTCTGACAGCAGCACCTTATGCGTGGCAGTGCCTGGTGTGAATACTGTGCCAGACAGTGGACTGAGGAAGGGCACTTCAGATCTGAGCCTCAGACCACGAACGGAGAAGGGATGGCTGTTCATGGAGTGGGTGCCCAAAGCTGTATCTGGACACAAGGGACACTGAGACCAGGTGCCATGGGCAGAAGAGCCAACATGAACCTCTCTGCCTGGTCCTGGACGTGACGGGCCTCCTGTGGTTTCCGGATGGTGTTAGGGCTGCATCCCCCTTAGTCAGTGGTGGAAGCCGGGCTTTGGCCTGACTTGGGGTTTCTTGAGAGTGTGGTCTTCAAGCCCACCCTCTGCATATGGTTCCAGATCCTTCTCACGGGGCTTGTATATTGGGAGGACTGAGGCTCTGGGAGTGGCTGTTGACCAGGACAGAGGAAACTCCCGTCTGCCACGTGAAGGTTTCACTGCTAACATTTCTGTAAGGAAGGAGATACTAATTTTTATTCTTTCTTCTTTTTCTTCTTCTTTCTTTTTTTTGAGGGGGTTGGGGTGGAATGTGCTGTGTTATCTCTTGGACACAGGCTTCTCATGTGCTGTGCAGATCTCTTGATTAGATTTGGGTAAAGTAGGGACTGGTTCAAGGCAAGAGTATCTTACCTAGCTGGGGACTAAGTCATCCTTGCAGAGTGTTGGCTAGGGCTGCCTTCTCCTACATATTAAAGCAAAGCTTTTAATTCTTAGCTCCCAGGAGCATTGTCAGATGGGACCCAGGCCAGCGTGGGGCTTTTCCAGTAGCACATAACCAGCTTCTGTCTGTGGGAAGACTGAGTTTCCAAGGTGACCACAGACTAGTGGGGGTTGTCCCAAAGGCTGTGACCATCTACTCCATTTCTCCAGAGCAGAGCGAAATACCTCCCAGCTCAGCCCTGCCAAACTCCATCCTGGTAACAAAAAGGCTGATTCATAGTTGCTATAAGACCAACAACAATCTTGCTTTTTAAGACTTCAGCAAAAAGTAGCTAAAACTTGTTTTACTGATGAAACCAGGTGCTGTTTCCCACTGCTTATGAAGGACCTCCCACCTTGCCCCCAGACTTCTCTGGATTTTTGATCCCTCCTTGCAGGGGAAAGAGAAGTTAGAAGACATTGTATCAAAGTCCCTTCAGGCAGTATCTAGCCTAATTAATACTCACTAGAAATCTTTGAGGTCCTTTTACATTAACAGGAGAAGAAACTATGGCTCAGACAGATTGACAATAAATTTGGAGACACACAGCCTGGCTGGAGGCTACTGAAGCATTCTTGCTTTTCCCACCAGGAAGCCTGCCTGCTAGGGGAATGCCCTAGGCTCTGGGATAAAGTGCTTGCCTTGCAAGCAGGAGGACTTGGTTCAGTCCTCAGAATGCAACTGAAAAGAGCCAGATGGGCTGGTACACACTCAAAGTCTCTGCATTGGGGAGGTGGAGATGGGCAGATCCCTGGGGTTTGCTGGCCATCCAGTCTTGCCTTGTTGGTAAGTTCTGGTCTAATGAGAGACTATTTAAAAAAATAAATAAAGGTGGATGGTTCCTGAGAGGTTGACCTCTGGCCTCCATACATGTGTGAACACACATACATATGCACATTGCACAATTCAGTTTGAGATGTTGGCTTTTCATTTTAAAAAATCATAAGATGAATTTTGATTTGGGATTAGGACAGAATTTCCAGTGATTTCTGATATGGCCTTAACACACTTCTGCTATTTTATACTACATAATAATTTGAAGAGCTCTCTTCCTCCTTCTTCACCCTCTTCGCCCCCCAGGTAGGGTCTCACTCTAGCCCAGGCTGACCTGGAATTCACTATGCAGCCATGCCCAGCCTACTCTTATTTATGACATTAAAAATCAAAGTCAGGGCTGGAGAGATCTCTAAGAGATTAAATCATTGCCTGCAAAGTCATAACAACCCAAGTTAGATTCCCCGGTACCCACATAAAGCCAGAAACGCAAGGTGACGCATTAATCTTCAGTTCATTTGCTGTGGCTGGAGGCCCTGATGTGCTTATTCTGTCTCTCTTCTCTCCACCTTTTTCTGCTTGAAGTAAATAAATAAAAATATTATTTAAACAAAATCAAAGTTAATCAACTCTGAAAAATGTTGAAGATGCTTTATATTCTACAGTATCAATGTTTAATTCTTTATGTAAAAATAGACACACCCATCTCATTAGTATGCAAATTTGCTTTCACCATTAATAAGTGGTAACATTATATACAACAGTGAATTGTTTCAAAATAAATCTCTTTATGATGTACTACCAGCAAATGTTTAATTTGTATAACTAGTTTATAAACCTATAAAGGTTTATAAACCTTTAGGGTTGGGTAAAAATTTCTCAGGCGGAAAGGGATCAGAAGTGGAAAAAGTTGAAGAAATCTGGCTCTAGGCAATGTGTGCTTAAGGGCTGGAGAGATGGTGCTTGCTTGCAAAACCTAATGACCTGAGTTCAATTCCCCAGTCCCCACATAAAGCCAGATGCACAAAAGGGGCCCATGCATCTGGAGTTTGTTGCAGAGGCCTGGAGCCCTAGCTTGCCTATTGTCTGTCTGTCTGTCTGTCTGTCTGTCTGTCTGTCTGTCGTCTTTCTCTATCTCTCTGCTTTCAAATAAATAAATAAAAGCAAAGAAAGAAAATGTGCACTTAAGCATTTTAGTGTAATGCAGTGGTATAGTGGTACAATGCCTGTGGACCTGGGGAAAGACATCATGCCAACCATAGTGTCTTCTTTTTTCCTCCCTCCCTCCCTCCCTCCCTCCCTCCCTCCCTCCCTCCCCCCCTCCCTCCCCCCCTCCCGGGTGGAAGTGAGCTACTTCTGCTGGGTTGGCAGTCCCCAGAAGCTCTGATAGCAGAGATCTTGTGGTTCTGCTCCAAAGCTAACTGTGCTGTTAGTGCCCTGTACCCAGGCCCACCTCAGTCCTGTTTCAGGTTAAGATGGACCTGTCATGGGTTATCCGAGGGTCAGTATGTCCCACTATCCTGGCCCAGATCCTTGAAACAGTCTTTGGGGTTAGAGGGTGTCCTTGATGTTTTGGGCTGTGGGGTTATTTAGGTCTGTCATCTCAGGCAGGTCACTGAGGGGCCTTCAGGCCCAAGATTCCCTTCTTCTTGGTTATTTCAAGAGAGACAGGGTCTATCTGTAGTCCAAGCTGACCTGGAATTCACTATGTAGTCTCAGGGTAGCTGTGAACTCAAGGCAATCCTCCTACCTCTGCCTCCTGAGTGCTGGGATTAAAGCCCTGTGCCACCACGCCCAGCTCAGCTCCTGTTTTTTTTTTTTTTTTTAAATAAGAAATGGTGTCCCATAGAGGACAAAGGTGAGAATGCCAAAGTTGTAGTCCTGCATTTACATCCAGTGGGTATCTATTCTCCCATCACCTCTCCCTTCCCACAGACCCCCACCCCTTTCTTTCACAACATTCCCAGGCTGGAGTCAAGGAAGTACCCCTAACTCCAGTACTGTCTACATTCCAGACTGTCGTCCATGGGCCACAGCTGGCTTTACTTTACTTTACTTTTTGGCCTCTCTGGACCACACTGGATGAAGAATTGTCTTGGGCCACATATTAAATACAGTAGAGCCTCTAGTAGACCTAGGGTCCAGCCTTGCCTGGTTTGGGGCTCTTCTGTCACTGCTTTCTGTCCCTTTGGTCACCTCCCTAACCCTTGTTCCTGCACACTGTATGGGCAGCTCACTCAGACACTGAGGTACTTACCCTAGGCTTGGTGTCTGGCTTCCTTTCCTGCCTGGAAAATGTCTGTCCTCCTTCAAACCACAGCCCACTTGTCTATTGTCCCTTCCTAATGCTGTGTGGGGGACTGCCGTGTTGAGTGGCTAGTGTTGGTGGAAGGGGAGCAGAGTGAGACAAGCTGTTTTCCTGCTGCTCCTGCGTGCTGCTCTGGGCCTGCAGATTGGTGGCATGAAACAGATGACCCCTTGGAAGGGTGATGACCAGGTCTGCTCAAGGACTGGAGATGATTAGGAGTCTGGGGAAGGGGGAATCATATGGAAAGTGGATCTTTAGCCAAGCCCAGAAAGGCACTGACTTTCAGCCAGAAAAGAAAATGGGAAATTGTGCAAGAAGCCAAAAGTGAGCCCATGGCTCAGAGTGGAAGGAACTCATTTTGGAGCTCAGCTGAGAGCCTGTCAGGAGGGGATCATTGTGGAGGTTGAGAAGGAGCCAGAGCAGTGCTTGCCAGTGAAGGGAGTGTGGGCATGTCCACTCACACTTCAAGGTTCTAGACTTGACTGATCCTTACTGATTGCTGCTTCTCCCTGGGATAGAGACAAACCAGTTAGGAGGTACCTCACAGTGATGTGTAATTTATTACCAGTAATCGAGAAAAAGCATTATCTGAATGGTGTGTCCTTTTAAATAAGTACGAGCAGATTGAGGTATGCCTATAGTAAAAAACCACCTTCTAATGTTTGTCTTCTACTGCGGTGAGTGTGAGCAATGTGCGCTCTTCTCCCCTCCCCTCCCCTCCCCTCGCCCTTCTTTTGCTTCCTCTTTTCTCCTCCTCTACTTTCCTCCTCCTTCTTCCTCTTCTTCCTCCCTCTTCCTCTTCTAATTCATCTTCCTTTTTTTCTTCCTTCTTCTTTCTTCCTTTTGTAAAGACAGGGTCTCACCTTCTAGCTCAGGTTGGCCTGGATAGAACTTGCTATGTAGCTCAGGCTGGCCCTGGGATTCATGGCAGATCCCCAGTCTCAGCCTCCTGACTGCTGGAATTAGAGAGCCACCATGTCTGGCAGTGCCTTCCTTTTGATCAGAGTACCCAGCCCAGTACCCTCCCTCAGGGAGCTTTATCATGTTAGGGCTCTATTGGTTCACTGCTGAATTCAACTTTTCCACTGGTTCCCATGGGCACACAGTAAGGGTGGTTGCCAACTTGTTGAAAAAAGGGTTTGTACCATGCACATCCCTGACAGACAGCAGAGTCACATGCTTTTAGCTCAGCTCATAGACGCTGCTGTGCACTGTCTTGGGTTAGTCCTGGGGAATCCAGAGTGCAGGCAATACAAATGTGCTTTCAGGGATTCCTCAATCTCTGGAGGACATAGATGTGCAGGTTAGAATATGACTGAGGGGCTTTTGCAAGAACTAAAGTTTGGATATGCTATAGAAAAAAAGTAATCAATAAATACCATATGCCTCCTCCCCTCCCGCTTCTTCATGGTCCTTGTTTGTAGCTGAGAGTTAAAGAGCAGCCATTGCCCTTCCACCGCAGACACAGAAAGATCGGTACTTAGTGCCAGAACCTGAGAGGCTGAATTGATGGCTGGAATTTGCACATGTGGTAGCCATAAAGGGCTGTGCAGCCCACCCAGACTGCCTGCCATCTAAGGCACTGGGGGCGCAGATCTGAAGTTGAGAGAGTGAGATCTGCAGAGGTTGAACTCTGGGACATCACAGGCCGTTAAAACTGCACATGGGCTTGGCCCAGAGCCAGGGCCACTCCAGCTCTGCTGCTGGAGCTTCATACTAAGGTAGCCGGTGGGCCCAATTTAGGAGTCACGTCTGCTGCACCACATGAATCTGGGAAGCTGCTTCAAGCTGAACCTCTCCATCTGCAAACCTCTCAGGAGCGACACTGCTGCCGTTGAAACTCCTGTGCTTGCTCCACAGGCATGGCTGGGAAAGGTGGGAGCGCTGTTCTGTCTGGGGTATTCCCCTCCCTTCCCTTCGGCTTTTTCTGAGTGACCCCCATATTTTGTGGGTTCATGGCTTGCTTTCCCTCCATTCTATGCCTTCACCCTACAGTCACTGCCCCTGGGCACTCTACACTCCACCCCATGCCTGCAGAGCATAGTTCAGGTTTCTAATTTCCTTCTAAAATCCCAGACCCATAATGGAAACCAAAACTTGCACTGAGTTGTGTGTGATTGATTGGTCCGGATTCTCCAGGAGTCCATAGCTTTTGGAAGGGGTGGTGTGCAAGAATGCGCAGTCACTAGCTTTGAACTATAGGTGAATTCCCTACTGGTTATGGACTTTCTCCAACAAGGTCAGCCAGAGCCCTTTGGGCCTCAGTCTTTTCCTTCTTCCCATTCCAAATGCCCTGCTTGCTGGGCAGTGTCGATTACCGCCAGATCCTGCCCAGTGCAGACGCAGGCTTCGCTGGAGAAAAGTCAAGATTTAAAAATTCCGGAAGGCTGGGAGCCTGCCGCCTTTGGATGCTCTTAGGCCCCTAGGCCCCCGCGCCTCGGGGTTTGAAATCCTAGTAAAGCTGAACCCGGAGCCAAGCGCACTAATTCCGGGCGACTGGAAGGCGCCCCACCCCCGAGGGCGTTTCTGCGCCCACTTGCGAGCGAGCGCAGCGCGCTTCTCCAGGCGCGGGCACCGGCCGGTCGGGAGGACAGAGGGAGGGGGCTAATTCTTGTCAGATGCGGGACCACGCGCTCGCTCGCCCCCGGCTTTTGTTCCGGGCATGTGACTGCTGAGGGCCGGTGCCCGCAGGCTGCCACAGAACCTCCCGCGCCCTTAAGCTCAGGAGACTCGGCCACCCCACACCTCTGCTGGAGGGACTGCAGAGCGCGGGAGCCATGCGGACCTCAGGCCCTTCTGCAGGGCTCCCCTGTCCCGGCAGGTGAGTGCGCTCCTCCGGCTGAGGTAGGGCGCAGGGTGCCCAGGGGCAGGGACTGCCAGTGTGTGGGATGGGGAGCAGGGTGCCCAGGGGTAGGACTTTGGGGTGTGGGATGGGGCGCAGGGTGTCCAGGGTCAGGGACTTTCGGGGTGTGGGATGGGGTGCCGGGTGTCCAGGGGCAGGGACTTTCGGGGTGTGGGATGGGGTGCAGGTTGCCCAGGGGCAGGGACTTTCAGGGTGTGGGACAGGGCTCAGGGTGCCCAGGGGTAGGACTGCCGGGGTATAGGACGAGGTGCAGGGTGTCCAGGGGCACTGCCTGCACGTGTTGCCATGTACTCTGGCGCCCTTGGGCGCGCACACTTGTCTGTGCGGGAGGCCATCTGGCGCCTGGGCAGGACCACGCAGGTCCCTGGCGTTGCCTAAGGGTGCAGCCCCTGGCGATCCTGCTTCGAGGTTGGGAGGCGCCAAGGAACTTACTGCGATACCTTTCTCTGGAACGGAGGTAGGCACTGTCCTTTGCTCAGCCCTCCGGTCTGCTGCGCACGAGTTCGCTGCCCAGGTAAAGGGAGCCTTAGCTCTGCCTCCTCGGGAGGCGCTTAGAATAGTTGGGGCTCCCCAGGCTGCGCCCACGTGGCCGTCCTCCGCTGTATTGGAATTAAACAGGGTGCAGTGGCATTCTGCCACTTGCTAACAAGCAGGCACCGCCTGCGTTTGTTTTCCCCCTAGAAACTTTTGGAAGTTTCTGAAGAGGGAAAGGTTGTTAGAGTGTCAGATAGTTTAACTTAAACTGACCAGAACTGTCTTCCGATCTTCTGTTCTGCAGCTAGATGCTCGTCTGAGGTGTGGGCCTAATGAGTGTGGTTCACGCTGGGGGGGAGGGGGATCCCCTTAGCCCTACATCCCTGACCCCTGTGGGGTGAGAAAAGCCTCTGAGGTCTGGGGTCAGCCCTGCGGATGAGGGAAGTGTCTGTTTACTTTCAGAGTCAAGTTGGAGCTGAGCATGTGTTTTTGATAAGCGCTGGTCTCTTCAGAATGCCAACCACCCTAACGCATCTAATCCCCTTCCTGTGGTGGGCAGAATGCTTCCTGAAGGGAAAACATAGCTGGGATTGTAGGCATAGATTGGTACTGTGTGTATTTGCCGTGGCGACCTTCAGTGGCAAGAACCTAGGTTCTGTGTGTGGGTTTATACTGTGTTCAAGGATAATTACTGCATCCCCCAGGGAGTGCTTGTGGGACCATCAACTGTCCTGGCTACTCTTCCATAGGTTGGCTCCTAACAATTCAATGCAATTCAGGTTCCCAACTTGCGCTTGCTGACTCCCTTCTCCTCTTTGGGAGAACTGAACACACAGGGTCAGGAGAAGACAAGGGCGTCTAATCTTGTCTAGTCTCCTTTTTCACAAGAGACACGTTATGTACTGTCCACTTGAGCAGATGCCATTACACAATCTTAAATGAACTCCCCAGGGATCCAGCAATTGAAATGGCTGAGCTGGCACCATAGTTCCCTCTTGTGCAGCTTCTCACTGGGCCAGTGGGCAAGAAAGCTGCAGGAAAACAGAGCCTCTTTCTCCTTATTTGGAGTAAAAGTATTTATTTATGAGCAATGAAAGGTTACAGTATCTCTCCTTGGCCCACACACTATGGACAGTTCATTTGGTGCACAAATATGAATTGAGGATCCATGGTCTGCTGTCTGCCAGATGTGCAAGGCTCCCAGAGGATAAAGGAGAAAGAGCTGGTGTCTGTAGTTAGAGAAGGCATATAAACAAATAGTTGTAAAATGGGGCATTACTACAAGGGTGAATTCTTGCTCTTGTCTAAAACTGGTCCTGGGTCCTGTCCCTTATCCACTGCCTCTGGACACCCCATCTGTAGACCAGTGATGTCACAGTAACAACATAGACGTGCTTGCTAATGTGACATTTGAAATTGTCAGTAGCACCTTTTTGGGGGCTTTGGAGACACACGTGGTGTCTGTTGTCAAACAAGGAAGGCAGTCTCTTTAGAGACAGACATAAACATAGACAATGGAAGGCATGAGGGTGCTTTGAGCATTGATCTTGTGGTACAGTCAGAGAGGTGATTTTCAGGCTTGGCTGTAGGTTAGATTCACCTGGGGGGGGGGGTGTTGAAAACAATACAGTGTTCTGTTCCCACCAGGATAATCAGATTTAATTGCTCTTGGTAGAGCTTAGCTCAAGTCGATTCTAAAATTCTGCCCAGGCTGGAGAGATGGCTCATTGGTTAAGGCGCTTGCATCTGGTGCCGAAGGACCCCATACCACGTAAGCCAGATGCACCAAGTGGCACATGCATCTGGAGATCATTTGTAGAGGCCCTGGTGCGCCCATACACACTCTCTATCTCTCTCTCTCTCTCTCTCTCTCTCTCTCTCTCTCTCTCTCTCTCTCTGTATCTCTGCTTGCAAATAAATAAATACTAAGAACAGTGCCCAAGCCATTCCTGTGTATTGAATGATACACTGTGCAGCATTTGCTCTGCTAAGTACTAAGAGAGCATCCTTTCCATTTTACAAGTTGTGGCAGGTGGCAGAACCAAAGGCTTCTGTTTGGTTCAGGTCCTTCCCCCACCCCTTAACAAAACCCAAAAAACTCCGTGACAGTAAACACCAGGAGATAGGTAACGTAAAGCAATGCCAAGACTGCTGAGGAGCTTGGAAGACTGAATCTCAGTCACCCTAGAGAGCTTAGAGCAGCAGAGAAAGACGGGTTCCTCTCTCCTCCATCCATCCTTGGTTAGAGGCTCATGGTTCCACCGGCCAGCTGAGGTGCACAGCTGACTGGTCACTTCTCCTGGAGCTGGAGGAGTCAGAGTGCCGCCTGTGGGCTGAGGATGTGCTTTCCTTTTAGATTCTGTTAGAGCTCAGGAGAATTTGCTCTGTTGACAATCACAATTCAAGCTGTTCATTTAAAAGTCTGTTAGTTTTATACGACCTCAAGAGTCCTTTTAACTAAAACACTATTTGGTGTATTTATTTATTTAAGACAGAGTCTTGCTCTGTAACCTAGGCTAGCCTGGGATTTGTGATCTTCCTGACTTAGCCCCCTGAGTACTATGATTCCAGGCTTCTGTTAC
>PVHP010038891.1:0-16398 GCA_004024765.1 Zapus hudsonius | reverse complement strand
GAAACTGGGCACCCATGGAGGCATGTCTGTGGGCTTGAGAGCCCATGGAAGTGTCATAACTCTGTGTGTGTTCAGCTCTGGAAGCATGTCTTCCTAGGGGAAACATGTTTCCCCATGTGTTACAGCGCAATAACAGGTAAAGACCCAGGGGAGAAAAGCATGGCAAGTAATCCCATGACAAAAAATCCCATTCTATTATATCAGCATCATGGGTTAAACAGAAATTGAGGAGGAGGGAGGGAAAGAAATGGACAATGGAGATTGGCAGACATCAGCAACCTGTAATAACTGCTTTGCATGTGAACGTGAGCTTGGGCACGTACCAGATGGTGGGGGTAGAGGAACTGCCACCTTCTAGGCAAAGCTGGGGTGTGAACCTCGGTCTATGCAGCATACTTTTTTGGGCGGTTGGGAGTCTCAGAGTTGAGGGTGGAGATAGGGAAATGCCTACCGGGGTTAGCCACCAGGGTTTCTGACTCATACTTCAACACCCTCTTAACCCTTTGTCCTCTGTGCCCTCCTTAAGAAATACAACAATTTTATTTTATGTATTCATTTTCAAGGGGAGGGGGGCGCACCAGGGCCACCACCTTGTGGGTCTGGCTTATGTGGGTACTGGGGAATTGAACCTGTGGCCTTAGGCACTGGAGGCAAGTGCCTTAACTGCTGAGCCATCTCTCCAGCCCTGGTAGATTTTTTAATGATTGCCATTTGGAGTATGGTAGAATCTCATTGTTGTTTTGATTTTCGTTTCTCTGATTATTAATGGTATTGAACATTTTCTCAAATGGAAATTGGCCATTTGTATTTCTTCTTCTGTGAATTTCCCGTTGAGTTCAGTCCTCCATTTTGTGAGAGGGCTGCTTGATAATTTTTATTTAATGTTTTTGAGTTCTTTGTAAATTTTAGATTTTAGACCTCTATCAGCATTGTAACTGGCAAAGATTAACTCCCAGTTTGATGGTGATCTATTGGTTCTGAGTATGGTATGCTTGTCTGTATGAAAGCTTTTTAGCTTGATGAGATCCCATTGGTTAAATGATTGTTGCACTTCCTGGGCTATCAGAGGTTCAGAAAGTTTTCCCTATTCCTATATCATAGAGATTTCCCCCAATTTTTTTCTTCCAGGATTTTCAGAGTTTCAGGTCTTACACTGAAGTCTTTAATCCATTTGGAGTTGATTTTTGTACATGGTGAGAGGAGATGGTCTAGTTTCATTTTCTTGGAGGTATTTATCCAATTTCACTTCTTTATTGAGTGAACTACATATGCTTTTCTATGATACAATGGATTATGTATGGTCCTCATCCAGGGATACTGAAAAAAAAGAGCTAGTCTGTCATTGATTGTTCTGGCAATGTAAGTCCTTTGTTTATGCAGGTGTTGCACCACCTGTTTTTCCTGCCAGTGTTTAATTAATGCTGGTGGACATGGGGATGAACTTATTATTCTTTTTAAAATTTTTTTTCTATTATCCAAAATTAGATACACTTAATGAGTGAATAATGTGGTGATATTACCAGTTCCCCAATTTCCCTCTTCCCTGTCCCCAATCAGCTAGATATCCTCATCCATGGGCAGTCTAGATCAATCCATGGGTTAACGGTTTATGGATAGACTAGGGGTCAACCCGGTTCCACCCCCCTTTATATGTTGTTACTGAGGGTGGGACAATGTCTCTGAACATTCTCCTTCACCATGGTTCTTACAATCTTTCCACACCATCTTCCACTCAGTTCCCTGAGTCATGTTGGGTAAGTATTAAGGCTGCTTTATTGTTGAGGTCTTAGGTGCCTCTGTACTTCTGCTTTAGGTTGTGTTGAAGATGATCGGTATCTGTCTTGCTGCTTATCCTTGGCTGACTGTTTGGCTGTGGTTATAGGTCCCTTGTTTATCCCAACACTGTCTTCAGGGTTCCATGTGGATCCTCCACAGTAGATCTGGGGTGGCTCATCTCTTGCCAGGATATCAGCTATCAGCCTGTGGCTCTATGGTAGGGTTGGAAAAGCCACAGCTCTCTCACTGCCTTCTGAAAAATACAAACCGAATCTCCATTGAAGAGTAAGATCAGTATAGGTTAACTGAGGTACACATTTATGAATTGGCTAGATTCTATTAGTAGCCTCTTTGTAAATCACTTATAAAGTGAATTTCTCTTTGGGGTCCCAAGATTTTGGGGAACCAACATTATAAATCATAAGAAATGTCTGATATATTCAAAGTTTAGAAATGCCAATGGTAGCCTGGCATGGTGGTTTATACCTGTTAAACCTACAACCAGTACTGTATTCTTGAGTTCAAGGCCAGCCTGAAACTATATAGTGAGTTCCTGGTCAGCCTGGACTAGAGTAAAAACCCTCCCTTGTATAAAACAAAAAAGGGAGGGTGGAGAGATGGTCAGTGGTTAAAGGCAAGGTGTGGAGGACCAGGTTCAATTCCCCAGTACCCAAGTAAAGCCTGATTCAATAGGTCATACATATATTTGGAGTTTATTTGCAGTGCCAGGAGGACCTGGCTTACCCATCTTCTCTCTCCTCTTCCTCTTCCTCTTTCTCTCAAATAAAGAAATGAATAAAACTATTTTTAAAAGTCTCATGATACATTTTCCTGCATCATTGTAGAACCATATGATTACCATTAACTAAGATATATACTGTATGTATGTTTTAGTTACTAAAAACACTTTTATAAAAGTCTCCACTAGTGTTATGTTATCATAAATCATCAGAGGATAATCATAGAAGTCAGAGTTAACCATAAGCTGATTAAAATTTCAGCTCTAGTACTACAAGCATAGATTGAGATTTTGGTAACTTCCTTTTTAAATTTTAACAGTCAGATCATTGACTATATACGCATTTCAGATATTTGGATTTGTAGGGTGGGATATCATGTGTAAACAAACACCCAGTTTCAATGTTTTCATTACTGTTGAAAAATAACTGCCAAGAATAGACTGAGAGACTTGTTGGGGATGAGAGAGGAGTGAAAGAGCTGGAGAAAGTTCACATTGTGAGCAGAGGAGAGCAAAGATGATTTGTTAGGGAGACTTTAGAGCTTTAAAAGAGTTCTAATAGATATTATCAGGTCAATGGGAATCCATGCAGCAAGGTTTCCTGCAATACTGGCCCTGCGTTTCTGCAGAACAGATCTGAATCAGCAAATACACCCTGTCCCATCCCTTCCTAGTACTGTGGAGAAGGTAGACCTTTGTGAATATCAAAGGGCAGAATGTGAATTAGGGCTCCACGGAAGGCAATATGAAGGACTCATTTTACAGCCACTAGCTCTCATGATTTTTAAACAAGTCATGCTAAATGTGAATTTCTCACTTAGATCCTTTATTTCTCTCTCTTTATCCCTTTTCTCTAGTACTTCAGAAAATTTTATTTATCATTTCTGAGCATGCCCAATGACATGATGAAAATAAGATTATGCCTTATTACTCAGTTTGCCCAGACAAACTCCCACTTACATTCTCTTTGTTCTTAAGTTTAAATTTGCATTACTCTTCCCCTTGTCTCTTCCTGACTCCACCAGCATATGCCTTGTGTCCACTCACATACATACCAGTCATTGGTTTTGATTTTCTAGCTGGAGTAGAATCTTCTCCAGGACACAGCCTTTGCTTCCCTGGTTGCTCCTTTGCTTGTTGATGTCCTTCTGTCCTTAGAGGATTTATCACTTGACAGCAAGCTCCCTGTGCTTCTGGCAATCCCCACTCCATTCACACTGTCCTTGTCCCACTCAGGTTCAGATAATTGGTCATTTTAGCAGGACTTATTGGAAACCAGGAGATCATGAACCTGTGTGTTAGATGAAGCAGGGAAGCTGTGAGGTGCAGTAATGACAAACTGAGAGCTAAGCACATGGTCCATAGTGTACATGCGTATTGTTTCTGTCTCTGGCTTGTTATGTCATCTTAACGTATTTGAAAAACTATGCCAAAATGATAATATAGACTAAGTCATTCACAAGTTTGTTATGAGGAAGAAATGAGTAGATTTTGTGTATATGACAAAGACAAGAGACAAATGGAAAGCGAGAAGAGGGAGAGGGAATATCTTTAATAAATGCATTTAGCATTATGAAAATGATGTCTTCCCAACACCTGCTTCTTCACTGACAGTGTGAAATACATAAGCATACAATGTTGATCTGACTACTCTTAATGTTACTAATATTTGTGTGTGTGTGTGACTTCAAGTGTCTTTCCCTATTCACTGTCTACCTTTTTGGAGATATGATTCTCATTGTCCTGGAGCTCAACAGACTAGACTGGCTGGTCAGTGAGCCCCAAGGATCTGCCTGACTCCCCCTCTCCATCCCTGGGAGTGTAAGTGCACCACTATACACAGTGTTTCTCACATGAGTCCTGGGAATTGAACTCAGGTCCTCATGATGCAAGGCAAGGACTTTACTGACTGAGCTATCATCCCAGATACATTGCCTCAAAAGAGTGGTGCCTTCAAGGAGCTTAAGTAACTTCCTTGGAAAGTTAATATTAGCAAGAAACATATTTAGATTATTAGCTGTAGATTTGTACTGTGCTAGTTTAAGCATGAAATTCTCTTTTATGCAAATATAATACTTGTGCCCAGTAACACTTTACAAAGAGCCAGAGGGATAACATATAAAAATAACAGTATTAATGCATCACAGGGCAGGCACACTATATATTTTAATAAAGGTCTTTCATGAGAGATTTGATTTACATGTAACTTTGCATATATGTGTTTTTAAATTTTTGTGTTGTTTTTAGAAGCACAGATGTTTTAGATTTTCATGGAGTTGAATTTAACTGCATTTTATTTTCATACTTGAATTGTTGGTATTGTAACCCAGAGCTAACAGTCTAACTTAAGCTTATGAAAATTCCCCATTTGTGGTCTCTTGTAAGAATCTTATGTTTTTACCTCTTACATTAAAATCTTTGGTCCACTTTGAGTTACTTTTTAAAATGATGTGGGTTGGTATTATTTAATTTATCTTCATATTAGTATTACATGTGTTGTACTACATGTGGTCGATGTATCTGTTTTATTCATCATAGCACCATTTAAAACAGTGTTTATTCTACTTAAGAGTTTGATTGAATTATATGGCTTGTCTGTTTATCATGCCATATACTCTGACAAGGAGAAAGGACAATATTCATCTTTTATCTTGAAGATCTATGTGTTCATTTTATGTTATTAAAATCAGTCATAAACAATAAATGTTGAATGAAAGAACAAATGGTTCCTTTCATATGCCTAACGATGTCGTTGTGACAGCTTGATTTCTGTGAATCAAGTTATTTCACAGGAAGTCTCCATTGACCTTATATCATCTGGCATATGCCAGCATTGCCAGGTAAATGTGCTTTAAGGTGAATGCATTTGTATTACAATGATCAGTCACTAGAGGATGCAATGTCATGCCAAGATTTGGAAATTTTAAGACTTTATACATTGTCCTGCACAGCCGTGGCATAACACTTGGAGTGTTAATAGTTGCAACCCTCACAAAGCCTGTGACTTCATTTATTTATTGTGTGTCTTATGTATGCATGTGTATGTTTGAGTGTTGAAGATATACATGTGTGTATGGGGGGGGGCATTTGGAGGCCAGAAGACAATTAGAGGTGTCATTCCTCAAGTATCTAATAGCATTTATAAACACTAAAGGTCTTTCATTGGCCAGGACCATACCAAGTAGGCTAGACTGACTATCTAGCAAGACCCAGGAATCCTCTTGTATCCTCCTCCCCAGAACTGGGATTACATTGAGTCACCATGTCTGGCTTTTTACATGGTTTCTGGAGAATTTACTTATGTCTTCATGCTTGCACGATAACATTTTATCAAATAGCTGTTGCCTCAACCCAAAGGCTGTATCTTAAATTATACCTTGAGCTGACAATTGTTATTCCAATGCATGGTCTGAAAGCATGCATATGTATCTATAAAACATTATTGAGAGTTACAAATCTTATAAATTCATATTAACTTTTAAGACACATGTACTGGCTAGGTTTTGTTGTCAACTTGACCTTTTTAGTAATCTTGGGTGGGTCTTTGAGAATGTTCATAGGAAGTTAGCCCTCTCATTAGGAGGCAGGATATAAGGAGGTTCAGGAAAACTAGAAACAAGCATTCCTTCCTGGGAGGGCAGTGCAGGAGGGAAATTCCAGAGACTCGGGAAGCCAACAAGTCTGGGATAGGGTTGCAAGATCCCAACCTAAGGCTAGATAAAGGGCAAGGAAATCTCTTTTGCCTCCCTGCCTGTTTGCTGTTTGCTGGTGTATGGTGATGGATTTCTCTCTCTGCTTGGACCTGCAAAAGGGGACCAGCCTCTTTCACCATTATGGAATTTCCCCTGGATCTGTAGCTTTAATAAATCCTTTCCTGCCATAGCTGTGCCTGGTTTGGAGATTCATCCCAGTGGTGTGTGGCTGACTATGACAACAGACATTAAAAATAATTTTATTTCCAAGCTATGCTATGTGGAATTAAAAACATTGATTTGAATTTCATGCCTTCTTTACCACAATTTAGCTGCTTTCAAATCCTCTCTGATTTTCTGATTATCACAAAAGGAAAGGATAATTAAAACACCCAATTTTATTTTAAGGACTGTAGAGACCCAAGGTAAATGTTTGGTTAATATCCAATGACATTCAGCTATATTATTATGTCTTTAGATACAAAATGAGAATGAACACACTAATTAGTGATATGAAAACCCTCCAGAATTTTCAGTTGTCAATGATGGCATGCTCTTTCATGAAATATCTCAACTCATTAAGTGTGTCAACAATATGGCAAGCAAATGTGAATTAAAATTCTTGAGATGATTAAATTTCAATTATTCAGAATACTCTGTCTTAAAGCTTTAATTCTCTTTTGTTTTCTAGAATGTGAGGATTAATACTGTAATTGTATTCAGTATCATATAAGCTTTCCAAATAACTGAAGGTAATATGACACCCAAAGATAGTGCAGAAAGGATGTCGAATGATGCACCTAGACAAGGTGATTGTATTTATTACACTTAAGAAATGCTTACCGCTTAGTAAAAGGGTCTCTTGAGATTTCTATACAATGTCTTCTGCTATCCTTCCACAAGTAGTGAACACTAAGTCGTGGGCCAAAGCCTATGCTCTGCTCAAAGTGTCACTAGGGGTAAAGGTTAGGATGGAAGTATCCCAAGCTGTTTCCTTATAGAGAAAAGACAGGCTGGGATATTGAGAACCAGACACTCGTATGTTTATATCCACAATGAAATATAACAACGATGGACACGAGATCTTCCATGACATAAACCTGCAGTGCCTTATAAAGTAAATAACTGAGCACCTAGACTCTACTCCTTTCCACTGCTGTTCTAATATCTAAACACATTTTCCAAGTGATTCTTATCATGGCATCAGATTTTTCAGGGTCCTGTGAGAATTATGCTACTATCTTTTCTGCTGCAGGCATCATATCATCTATGACAACAGTGGGCTTTAAAAATAGATAATAAGATGATGGAGAAGAACAGCAAGCTGACAGGAAACACCTGCCCACACACTACGCACCTGGCATCATTTTGAAACTTAGAGTCTATTCAGTTTTCCAAGCTTACATGGATTTCATTAGGATTAAAACATGATAGCAAATGTTAACTCTAATGCATTATATATGGGCTCAATAAATTTAATATAGATTCCACATCTAAATTTTCTATCTTTAAAATAATCTATAAATATGAAAATATTTCTTAGATTACAAATTTATTTAATGAAAGTATTTTCTTCTTAATAGAAATTCTGGGGTTGGCGAGATTTCTCAGTCAGTAAAGTGCTTTTTGTGAGATCTTCAGAACCTGAGTTCTATTTCCAAGCAACCACAGAAATGCTAGTCATGCGAGAAGGCTGACCGAAATCACAGCACAGAGACAGGGGACCCTGGGCAAGCAAGCTCATTGTGCTAGCCAAATCAGGGAGCTCTGCATTCAAGCGGTAGATCTTGTCTCAGTAAATAAGATAGAAAGTGATTGCAAAAGACAAATTTGATCAATGGCCTCCTCGTGGAGGTGTACAGAGGTGGAAGTGCACAAACCTTCATGCACCCAAATGTGCTGAACTCTTGCAAATCCACGTGTCCATCACATACACATGAAATGAGTAAAAATTCCTTCATTTTAAATTTTACTACTTAAACAAAGATGGCTTCTTAGATAAGTAGATAAAAAGATGATTGAGAGAATGACAACTGATGTCTGAGGTAGAGCTCAATAGGTAATATGTATATGTATACATACATATATATGTATATTTACATATACATTATACATAGGTAAATATATATATATATATATGAGAAGGGGAGAATCGCTTGTCAAATGGCTAACACGCATGCTATCTGACTCATGATATTCCTTCCAATGTACCAATGATTCTCTTACACATTCTCACTTCTTTTAACCACCCAGAAATCTGGACATCAATCAGTCACTGATTTGGGAAGAAGGGTTCATTGATGTATTAGTTCATTAATGAAGCATATTTCAGTCTAATATCTCAAGCATGCCCAATCAGTGACCCCCATGCCACATGAGTCCCAGAACAGCTATCAACAGTATGTATGTATGTAGATAACAACATTATGTCACAATGTCAGAAATATGGGAGCACAAGTAGAGAATGTTTCTCCTCATCCTCTTACTCAATACAAGACAGCAGAAGGAAATCATGGGAGGCTCTACAAATCCAGGCTGCTGGGGACATATGTGAACGTTCTGCCCCAGCAGTGCTCTGGAACTGCACACAGCCTAGTCACCATCTAGTATTTTGCCTGGTGCTATCTGCAGAGGAGACTGAATACTTGCAGCCTGTCCTTTCACTCTGGGCCCTGTCTGAAGGCATGAGACTTCTCTGTACCCAACACAAATATCCAAGGAACCATGCTGTACTGAGTAGCTGAAGCTGCCTTAAAACCTCCTGAAATAGAAGGTTAAGATGAACTCCTGGCAGCTCAAGTAGGGAGGCTGGAAAGAACTGTGTTCCATCTAACCAAGTGGGAGTCCTTGGCCACCTGCTGGAGACAGGTTGAGGGTGATTAGGAGAAAGACCATCCCACAGGTAAATAGGGCGTGGCCTCTGACAGTGACATCATGTCATGTTGATCACGACCTCATACCACATTACCAAGAACACTCCCAGACCAGAGTCTCGCCACTCCCGCCAGAAAAACCTTTAAAAGCCCTAGTTCAAACTTGGCACACATTCTTCGTCTTCTCTTTCCTTTCCTGACTGCTTGGCTGGAGGTGCGCCTGACTGGCTGGTGAGTTGTTCCCCCCAAACCCCTCCTCTGATCAATGATCAGAGAGAGGGGAGGAAGAGGGGAGAATTTTCTCTTCATCATGTGTGTTATTTCTTTTTTTTTCCACTTTTTGATGATTCTGTAAAGTTTTGATGATGATTTGTAAACCTCACAGACCATGTGGTGGTTGGGCTGCTCCCTCTCTCCCATTCCCAATTCCCTTAAACTGATTCTAATCTATAATAAACGTGTGTGATAAGAAAATGCTGTCAAAATTGTCCAATTATTTGGCATTTTGAGACATAAATTCTGGAGAAGTGCAGTGGTCAAGGCTCAGGTGTTCATCCACTGTGCCCAGTTCCCGATACAAGCTCATCATCACATTTCCTATTTTGTAAAGACCAACAGGCTGTGGAGATGGGCTCTTTCTATTTTGTTATGTGACCAAATCATCTATAATGATAGTTTTCTTGCTTCCTAAACTGTGAAAAAGATGGGAAATCCACTAAATTTAAGGCACAATGTCCTCTATAGCTGTTTTAAGTCATTATTTTCAAACAAAAATGTCAACAAACCTCCTTTCTTCTTACCTGTTGATTGAAAATCACAAGCACTGTTCTCAACATTACTAGAAAATAAGGTATTGGACACCACTACACATGGGCTGGAGCTGTGAGGGGACAGATCTGGGCTATTAAGCATAAACTGAAACCCTGGGTAAGAAGGTTGAGCAGGTCCTCACTCAGAGAATCTTGGTCTCCAATCCCTGGATGCAGGACTTGTCCTGACATCCATGGTCCTAGTGGCCTTGAATAGAGCCAAGACAGGCAGAAGCTGCTCCCCTTTTCCAGGCATGCAGGAATGCTGACAAGCCCTGCATCTGGATCCTAGCAGCCCAGTGACCTACAGTCCCAAAGAAAACCCCTTTTAAGTTTACAGCTCCTTTACAGCTCTAGCCATCTGTTACATGGCTGGAGTCACATTATTCTCACCACAAGACTTGTCCACAGAAAATGCTCCTTTCACTGGGGTTAGGGACTCCTCTGTGTTAATAAGGCATACACAAGCTACCTCACTCCACCAGTCACCCTGTGACCTGTACCCCTGCATCTCCTTCTCCCTCTGGATAAATGTCATTCTCCCACTAAATGAGCTGGTCACTGAAACTGTCTCCCCAGAGGTCTTTCTCATGCACTCACAGCCACCAAGACCCTGTCCTCCAGCTCCATGGATGAACAGGATCAACGAGTCCACAGACCCACAGCTGATAATAAGGAAGGACTTCTATGAGTGCTACTAGAATTTCTGTCTTGAGTGATCCCAGGACACTTCTCAGAGGATGTGTCCCAGGATGTACAGGAAGACAAGAGGAAGGGACCTGGGGAGACCCTTGCTCCCAAATCATTTGTGCCTGAATACTTCTGCTTTCAGCAACCCATTGAGGTTCTAAAGAAATTCTATATAAAAAAAAAAGAATCATGTCTAAAACTCAGAATAAAAGTTAATGTATGAAATAACTTTATAAATTAGAGAGCACTTTAATATGTAAGAAAATGAGTTTTTGTTTCTTTATAAAATGAGAATGATAAAAGTCCCACAAATTTTCATATGGAAATATAATTGATGAAATGAAATAATGTGCTCAAAGTTGTTTTGAAAATGTAAAAAAAGCCTCATATAAATTTAAGTACTATTTACTTTCTTTTCACTGCCCACTAAGTCACTAAGTGCTACAACTTGTTGGCTTGGTGTTACTTATGGTAATGCTTTCTAAGTATTCACTTACTGGAAAAGATTGGATGCATTTCTCTCCTTTTCTAAATCTGATGTGTCTTCATTTAATTGAAGTCACATAGCTAAGTCTCTATCTACAGAGTGGTCTTCATCTAAAGTCATGTGTGTATTTCTTGTTGCTTATATATAAATATATACATATGTACAGATTTACATATGCACATATTAGATTTCGATATTCCAAAATATGCATTGTTGTGATATGTCGAATGAAAGCTTTGAACTTTAGAGAAAAGCTTGTGAAATTGGAAAGTGTTATAATTACTTCACTAAAACCTTACCTCATTTGGTCAGATTAGCTGTCATCATGATGCCAAAATCAAGTATTTTCTCCAGCATAGAGCTGTTCTTAGGGCTGGGAGATGGCTCAATGTGTAAAGTACTTGCAATCCAACTGCTAGGACCTGAGTTTGATCCCCTACACCCATGGAAAGCTGGATACAGTAGTGCATATCTGTAATCTCAGTGCAATTCTATAGTGAAACATAAAGAAGAAACTGGAAAATATCTGAAAGCTCATATGTCAGCTTGCCTGCCCTACAGATCAGTAAACAAACTCTGTCTCAAACAAGAAAGAAGGTGAGGACCAATGTCCAAGTTTGGCCTCTGTATTATTTACTTTCTCATTGCTGTGCAAATACTTGACAAGAAGCAACCTAAGGAAGGCAGGGTCTTACAGTTCATGGTTACAGTCCTTTGTGGGGGAAGACACAGCAGCAGGTGCTTGAGGCAGCTGATCACTTTATATTCACAATTAGCCAGCAGAAAGAGATGAATGCTGGCACTGTTTTCTTTTTATTCAGTCCAGGGCCCCAGTCCATAGAATAGATTTGCCCATAGTTAAGGCAGGCCCTCCCACCTTAGGTAACCAATTTGAGAATCCATCACAGAGATTCCCAGAGGTTTATCAATTAACAATTGAGATTAATCAACACATCCTCTGACTTCCATATATTGGTCATACCATCCATGTACCCATACTCACACATACACAAAAATTACACATACATTATATAGACACACATATATACACACATATTTAAAAATGAAATATTCGTGTCCACATTGCTCAAAACCCCCAATGCAGACTTGGTGAAACCTAGAACAGCAGTCAAAGGTCAGATAAAATTCAATGATGAACCAGACCTCAATGACAGAAGAGAGTACAGCTCCCCAGATTAAATACATCCAACTTGGCAAACATTTTCTAAAGATTTAACACTGAATGTTTCTGTAATATATAATAAGCAAAGTGTAAAACTTCAAACAACACTACTTTTGCTTTCAAAAAAGGGACCTACTTAACTCAGCTAACAATCACTTTAATGATTAAATAATATAATGAATACAATGAACATTTGAATTATACACTAGACAAATGCAAAGTACTCATATTAAATTATTCTTAATGTAGTGCCTCACGATGCGTCATCAGCATCTTCTACATGATTTTTGTATTATGAAGCCAGAATTGAAATAATTAATTAAATTACAAAATGCACTTATAATGAAATATATTTGAATAATTCATTATAGGGCTACTTACAAACATCTCAAATTATATAACAAGAATGCTGACAAAGGCACTCTTGCAGGTTATTGTTTTCATTCCTCAGTGTCAGAACTCATCTACAGGTATACTAGAGTGCACTAGGTTTGATTATCCTCAGGGCTTCAGCATAATCCTCACTTTGACAGAGGTTCTTTTGAGATACTTACAGTCATACTATTAATAAGTAACTCTAATCCAGAAAGTTTAAGGTGGATGTTGCCCTAATCAAGCCATGCCCTCTGTTTTACCTGTTCATAAACACAAGTTGCTGGAGTCTTAGTCCTCCTAAGACTCTAGCTTGCTTCTCAGTCAGTGACCTGTTTCAGCAACAGTACTCTTGTGGATAGCCTAGGTAACATAGAAAGGAGGAACTGACCTTGAGGATATAGAACAGAAATTCTGGAGCTGATGTTAGACTGGCCACTGGTAACATGCTATTCTCAGAGACCAAGCTAACAACACTCTTACTAAGTTTAGAGTATATTGAATTATATTATGAGTATGAGGAGGTAGAAAACAAATCTCTTAGGGCTGGAGAGATTGCTCAGCGGTTAAAGCACTTGCCACCAGTGCCTAAGGCCCCCGTTTCAATTCCCCAGGACCCACATAAACCAGACCCACAAGGTGGTGGCCCTGGTGTTCTCTCTCTCTCTCTCTCTCTCTCTCTCTCTCTCTTTCTCTCTGCTTGACAAATAAATAAAAATTATTTTTTAAAAAAGTAAACAAATCCCTTCAACTCCAGATCCTGAAATGATACTGTCTCTGCTGAAGGCATCCTAGAAATAACACACCAAGTAGATCTCTTGGTGAGATACACATATTTTGGGGAAGATACGATCACAAAGTTTCTTAAACAAAATATTTGGGCTATGCAAAGGTGACTCAATATAGTTCACTGAGGGAGACCTGTCCTTAAATCTGTGCCTAATTTGTCAGGACAGAAAGAAAGAGTCCTCTCCTATAGCTAGGCTACACACACCTATAATCCTTGTCCCTCAGGGGACAAGAGACACAGAAACCACTCAAACTTGTGAAAAAAAAGGCACTTCCTGGGATCAGTAAGAGATTCTGGCTCCTGTAAGAATGGCCAGACGTGCTATGGAATATGATGCTGGTGTTCCTCTCTGGCCATCACTGGCCAGCAGACCCCAGAGCAAGTGAGTACTTGGGGTGGGCTATGAGCACATACAAATGCAGACACCACAAACACTGTGTACACACACACACACACACACACACACACACACACACACACACACTACACAATGCCATATGCCATATTATACATACAAATAAGAAAATGTATTTCTGTCAATTATTCAATGTATTATCATAAAACAGTTCCTTACTTGCTCAGTTGAGGTTTTAATAAAATTTATATGATTATAAGGAAAGTGGAAAATATTTGTAAAAATGATTTAAAAATTATCTTCAATGTGAACGTTAATGGCTCTCAGAGAAAAAAAAAAACAACTTTCCATAATACTAGGACACTTGACATCAACAAATCACACAGAAATATGTTGGATATACTGTGCCCAGGAGAGAACTTCTTCACATCCTATGCAGTCTATGTGCTTCTGCATAAAATTGAAAAACTTACAAATAAGTGCTTTATTTCAAAATACATGGCAAATATTTTCCAATATTCTTATGGACAGCTTTATTCAGAACAATAATGAGTGGCATAATAAGCAAATCAGATGTTATAAAAACAAGAGAATCCTAAAGTCATTTGACAAATTATGTCATGAGATACATAATGAAACTTGCTGCTTGAAATACTGTAGCAAGTTGGATGTGGTCCAAACTATGTCGAGTTTTACAGAAACCACAGTAAACCATTTAGCAGTCTACTCATGGCCTTCCAGAAGCAGGCTTCGTAAATGATTTGCAATGCAAGGAGATTTTACTATAATTGTTCTCCTTGGCCATAAAAAGCATTATGGAGTAAAAAAAAGTCACAAGGCCTATATTAAAGAAAAAAAATGTTTTCTTAGCAATATTTTTTAAGGAAGCATAAAAGGGAACAAACTTTTAATGAGCTTAGAATAGACATGTTGTAAGTATCAGAGAAGTAAGTGAGGTCTAGTTAGCTTGTTTAGAACCCTACCTTAATTTTCTGAGCAAACTAGCTTAGCTCTCTAATAATTAAGTTACAAAAGTCATGTTTCTGAAGCTTTGGTGTAAAAAGCATTCTTGGTGGGTGACTAAAATATTTCCTGATCCTTACCTTTAGAGTCCAGAAGTCATTGGACCCATTTAAATTAAGAACTACTAAGAGATTGCCAAGGTTCCTACTGTGTTATCAGTCATGAAAGTGCACAGCCACCCACACTCACCCACAACAAAACAAAGAAAGAACAGTGTGTCCAATGTGACTGAGATCCATGAAGCTTCACAGAATCTCTGGAAGTAATAAAACCAACCCCTTCCTGGTGTGTATGCATGCATGCTTTTGAGACGAGCTTTCACTATACTGTAATTACAGATATACTCTAACATATCCAGCTATACCTTTCTTGATAACTGACAAATTTTGCAGCTTGTTAGAAAATCATTTGAGACATAAAAATCTTAGCTGAACACCATTGCTGATGACATATGCCTATAATCCATGCACTTGGAATTATGAATTAGAAGCCAGTTTTGTGAACATAGAAACACTAATTCTTAGAAGTCAAGCAGTGATGGGAAATGCATTTGGGAAACACCTTATTATGAAGAGTAAGGATATTCTGTTTTCAGCATCTTACTGTATAAATTGTAATGTGTAGATTGTACAAATTACATTATACATGTAATGTACATGTAATTATACATATGTAGGTTGGTCAGTAAACATTTATCATTTATTTTCTTCTTCTTACTTTAGTCCAGAATTTGTTTATTGGGTCTTATTCCTGCTGCATTCATACACTTTGGAAAAAGTTGATCTCTGAGCTCTGAAAAAATCTGAGTGTTCTAAGCAAAATTCATTCTCACTTTGGATGTGATACTATGACCAAAAGTAGACTGGCTTTGGACTGAAGGACGTAGAAGAGGCGAATGGGAGGAAAGAATAAAAACAAAAACAAAAAACAAGGTTCTCAAATGTTTACCTTTTCATCTTTCCTTTCTTTTTACAATATAAATTTGAAGCCCTGACCAATAAGAAATAGAACCTGTTTAACACTGCTTGGTTCTGAATTACTGCCTCTGCTTTTCCTTGGTCAATAAGATGTTAATGGTTGTAACTCTGTGAAGCTTGCAAACAGGGAATGTTTCATTTCCTTCTTTCTTTCCTTCCCTACTGCCTTCCTTTCTTCATCCTTGCCTCCCTTTCTCCCTACTTCTTTCTTTTCTTTTGTTCTGTATAGGATCTCATGTAGCACAATCTGGCCTCAACATCTCTAAGTCAGAGTATGACCTTGAACTTTTGATTCCCCTGTCGCCATTTCCTGATGCTAGAATTAGAGACTTGCACCACCAAGCCTCATTTGTGTGCTACTAACTTTGAATGAACCCAAACCTTCACACATGATAGGCAAGTGCTCTCTGAACTGAACTACATTCCAGGCTCCTCACTTCTGATCAGTTCTCAATCTACCTTATGGGACCAGTGCTAAACTCACATGGTGGGATGATGAGGCATATGGAGCAAAGCCAAATCACACCATTGTCTTTACAGAAGCCCTAAATTATCCAATAGTCATCTGATCTCCAACTACTTAGGAAAACCCAGTAAAGATCTGCATGTCTGCCTAGTTGACTATCAGCTAA